>JAWDGP010002710.1:37500-62500 GCA_033675545.1 Elysia crispata | reverse complement strand
AGCCTCACTAGACTCGGAAATTCGGTTCAGCTAAAACGATGAATATTTTAATGTGTGGAGCCTCACTAGACTCGGAGATTCGGTTAAGTAAAACGATTAATGTTATATTGTGGAGCTTCAGTAGTCCTGGAGATTTGGTTCTACTAAAGCGATTAATATTTTAGTGTGTGGAGCCTCACTAGACTCGGAGATTCGGTTCAATTAAAACGATTAATGTTTGAGTGTGTGTACCCTCACTAGACTCGGATATTCGGTTCAATTAAAACGATTAATGTTTGAGTGTGTGGAGCCTCACTAGACTGGGAGATTCGGTTCAAGTAAAACGATTAATGTTTTAGTTTAGAGCCTCAGTAGATCCGCAGATTCGGTTCAGGTAAACCAAACATCACGAGCAGTCATTGACATTTTGACCGATGCCGTAGTTATCCAAATGAAGTGTTATGATGATTATGTGAGAAGAACAGAGAAAACACATTAGGGTTGAGAAATAACACACGGTTAATGGCATTTTATTATCTCTCACGCATTTCACGATCCTGTATTACGAAATATAAAAGTTGGGGTCTTTCATATATCTTTGAAGATGACGTCAGTCATTAATGTGTTTCCTTTTTTTTTAAGCTTTTTCTATTTAGCGGAGTTTCAACTTGTTATGAATGGGCTAAATCAGTCAATCAATAAAACAAATAAAACCCTTGCTGTCTCTACCACTTTACCTTTTTAAACAATGAAGAGAAGTTGTTGCGATTAATATAAAAATGGAAATAATTTCTATCTTCTTTATGAGTGTTCTCATGATATCTCCAAAATATCCTCAACGGGCAAAAAATCTTTGAGAAAGATTGCTGATAACTTTCAGTTGGCTTGAAGACGAGCTAAACAATTGCCCATTAACTGGGAAAACATTTCATTGACAAAAGACAATCTAGATCAATGAATGGGGCGCAAACTTGTGTGAAATGAAAATTTCCTGCATGGACAGTAGCCGCAGAAGTTTGAGAAAATCTCTGTTCCTGGTCTGTTTCGAGTCGGTTTTTTTTATTTTTTTTTTTTTCAGTTTCGAGAATAATGTGCTTTTAGGGTACAGCGCAGGATTCAGGGTTACACATTTTCAGCCTTATGGGATTTTCTTAAAACGTAGTTTGTGGATCATATCATTACAATTAGATTTTTTAAAATATATTTCTGTGATGTATTTGATTTCGCTGAAAAAGAAAATTTTCTTTGATTTTTCTCTAAAATAATAATTATTACAGCATGTTTAAGAAGAATATTGAGGATAAAAACATCTTGTTTTATAAATTTTCATTTTGTAAGGTGAGTGAGACGGGAAATTTTTAGAAAAGACAGAGGAACAGAAAAAACCAACTGAGCCCTTGCGAAGGAAGAGTGTGGTTGGCATAGAAGAGAAGGCAAATAAGCTCATTCCGCGAATATAGGGCGGGTCGCACAGTTGAGATGTGACACAAATATATTGAAGAAAAGACGGGACATAATACGCATTGTGATCAGATAAGCTAACAGGTTCGTTACATGGACCAGCTTTGGTTTTCAAAGATTTCTCCCCTCCCACTGGGCCACTCGATCTCGCTTGGTCGAGCTAGCGGCTCTTGGCCAGAGCCAATCATTCTGGAAACACTGAACACTGGGCGGAATTAAATCTGTTTTGCTACACAGCAATCGTAAGATGAGACTTCTAGATGAAATGTCACTGTAACGCGCCACAGTTTGTAGCTGTTACAACTTTTAATAGTTTTGTTTTTTGGTCTACAGATATCAGGTAGTCTAAGATGAAAACAATTAACCATAGCGTTGTCTCAGAAAACGGAGAATATAAGATAAACAAAAAATCTCTAATACAAAATGTTAAGTTTTTATTTACATAGTATACACACATTATACACACACACACACACATATATATATATATATATATGTATATTCATGGTTGTCAGTATGAATTGATATTAGAGGTGAGAAGTACCTGAGAAAGAAAGAGATATGATAAGAGCAGACTATATGAGCTGAGAACCGAGGCTTAAACACATTTAGTACTTCCTCCGATGAGGAAGGTCCCTCAACATTCTTAATGTCAGGTACTGGACAGGAGATGAACAATTCTGATTGCTTCCCGTGATAAGGGGAAGTAATCGCTTGGCTAGAAGAACCTCTTGGTTGAGCTCTATAGTTATTGTTCCTTTCTTTCTTTCAAAATGCACTTTATTTTGAAAAGTTTGACGTCTAGGGAAGGAAATACAATTTTTATAAAATTGCTTCTTGTTTTGGAAATGTATGGACTAAGTAACAGGCTAACATATTTTATACTATTCAGCGATATTTCAATCACAAATCAGAAGAAGATAAAATAATTTTAGGTTAAAGAATACGAAGCTCCTGCAATGTAGTTTTGAAGTTCCAGACAAGCATTTATGATTAACTTTATATAGCAAAGGCAACTTCGAGGCTACTCAGTCGGTAAATAATAGATTTAAAAGTAATAAGATAGGTTTGATATCGCTTCAAGAACCATCCCCATGTGAACACAAAATGACAAACAATCAGTATAGTCTGAACATGGTTTGTCGAACTAGTTTATGAGATAGATTTGCCACAAAGCTCACGAAGTCGCGTTTTTTTGTACATATCATTAAATAAGCCATATGTCGTATTGTATTAGCTTGTTCATGCAGTGTGGACCGTACAATTCACGCAAAAATGAATACAAGCAACGCAAAACCTAGAATAAAATAATATCGATGGCTCCAATGCACTTTTATTACACAAACGAAATTCAAACAAAGACTTGTCGACCTGACTGACACTGCAGCGGATTGTAGGACCGTGACAGTCAATGCCTGGTGCAGGTTAAGCAGGAGAAAAAAAACATGGAAAAACTGAACACTGCGCGGTAACTTAGAATTAAAACCGATCATTATACAAAGAAACGGATGTTCCTGTTAGCCCTTCCGGCCCAAGGAGATAAATAAACATGAAGGCCGCCACCTCTCCCTCCATGGAAGTTAGGGCAGGGCGCAGATGGTAAGGCAATTCCATTATGAGGCGTGGGTATATAGTAGTGTCTATTAAGATCATTGTAGTGACTTTGTTTTAACTGAATCCCAGCGGTCGTATTAGAAAAAAAAAAAGGATTCCATAATTAAACATGCTGTTGTCCAATTATGACTTCAGGTTTATCCGAGCACTGACATGGTGAAATTGTCAGCCTGTAACGCACAGCTCCTCTTTCGGAAATATCGCGCTGATCTCAGAGCTAGATCTAGATTCAGATCGTATCAAAGTAGCGATTATCTATTGTAAGATTTGAAAAATCGATGGTGATCTCTTTAACTATGCAGCATGTTCGCTTGGGAATTTTTTTTTTCTTTTTTTTTTTTTTTTGAAAAGAATCAGATATCTGGGATTTTGTTGTTAACAGTGAAATGCTGAATGCTAAGTTATCCATTTTTTTTTTTTTTTCATCAAGGGCTTTTTTTTTCATCACAGCACAATGGATAAAAGATTAACATTTCAAAAATTACATTATAATTTTTATCCACGTCTTGAAATGTCAAGATATTTCATTGACCTTTAGGATATGAGAGTTTGCACAGACCGCAGATTTGATCTCGGCTTTTGATATTCGGTCATGTTGAGAGAACAAAGTCACGGTGATGTGCGAGATGCCGATTCTAATCCCGAAATTCGACCCTCGACACTCTAAGTCGGTACTTAAAGATTTTCAACCGATTAAGAGATAGGAAATGGAGCGATCCGCTTTATCTAGATTTAGATTCCTCATTCGAATCGAACATTTCTGTGATACAAAAATTCACGCCTTGATATTTCTCAAGAAAACCCTGTTGGGTTTATTTTAACATCGATAAAAAGATTAAGAGTGGATATTGGCGCAAGTAAAGCAAAAGAAAGTTTCAGTCGGATTAAGCTGTAAATTGACATAACTATCGTGTCTTTTCTGTTATTGTCATATCAAGCAGTATTCATTAAGCTTACAAGCTTCTGTTAGTTCTAGGTTAATCTTAAACAAGTTGTAGACATACTAGACAGGCGTTTGAAATTTTAGTCAATATCTAAACCCAACAAAGACGGCGTTTGTTTTAAATTCTAAGGTGCACTTTTCTGTTTTCAGATTTTGACTTTGAATTCTTCCGTACAGGGCTATTTATTTCCGGTCCAAATATTCATTGAATATACTTAGAAACTAAGCTGACGCCAAACTTGGAAAACTGAATGAAGAATTCAGAGTGGATCTTTTTCACCACATTTTACCAATAGATTGTTTGCCCCGTGTAAAGTAACAGCTATCCTTGCCGGTATTTCTCACGAATAATAGTTCGTATATAAGCCTCAACAGTAATTTTTTAATATACTTTCCACAATCAAAGGTGTTTCAAACAAAATAATGGCGAAAAAGCGGCGAAATTTCAATAGAGATGATGAGATCACCAAAAGCTTAATGTTGGTGTTCATGGGTCTTTTGTCTTTAGGTTCTTCTTTCAAATTTTTTTTTTCATGTTCAAGGCTAATGTCAAAACAGATAATAGCATCTCTTCTTCATTTAGCACAGCTTCAAATATTTTATTAATCAGTCTGATACTTTAAAATATTGAACTTTTTGTAAGACTAAACACTTGTTTATCAGTTCATATTGTAAAATCTCAAATTATTATCAGTCCTTTTTAATACTTATAATCATAATTGTAAATCTGGTACTATTAAAAAGACTTCCTGTAAGGAAATGCACATATTGCTACTTTTTTTCCGGGATTTTTTTAACTCATTGAACAGCGTTTAGAAGGATGTTTTAAAAGCTTTTAAAAGGGAAAGTACAAAAATGGGGAAACCTTACCTACAGCACAAATAATATACTCTCCAAGTCCACAAATAATATACTCTCCAAGTCCACAAATAATATACTCTCCAAGTCCACAAATAATATACTCTCCAAGTCCACAAATAATATACTCTCCAAATCCACAAATAATATACTCTCCAAATCCACAAATAATATACTCTCCAAATCCACAAATAATATACTCTCCAAGTCCACAAATAATATACTCTCCAAATCCACAAATAATATACTCTCCAAATCCACAAATAATATACTCTCCAAGTCCACAAATAATATACTCTCCAAGTCCACAAATAATATACTCTCCAAGTCCACAAATAATATACTCTCCAAGTCCACAAATAATATACTCTCCAAGTCCACAAATAATATACTCTCCAAATCCACAAATAATATACTCTCCAAGTCCACAAATAATATACTCTCCAAATCCACAAATAATATACTCTCCAAGTCCACAAATAATATACTCTCCAAATCCACAAATAATATACTCTCCAAATCCACAAATAATATACTCTCCAAGTCCACAAATAATATACTCTCCAAATCCACAAATAATATACTCTCCAAGTCCACAAATAATATACTCTCCAAGTCCACAAATAATATACTCTCCAAGTCCACAAATAATATACTCTCCAAGTCCATCAGGTTAGTTTCAGTCTTTGTTTGTGAAGATTCTTATTTTGTGAATTTTTTGTTTATGCATTTTTCCCCATTCTTGTGAATCTCTTTTTACTTGAACTAGTTTTTTTTTTTTTTTTTTTCATAGTTCGAATCAATCTCAATGACGGGTCCTTTGTTTTAATGTAACAAGATTTCATCGATTTGGTTTTCGTTTTCATCTTAAAGTCAGATTAACCATCTAGTCACAGGGTGTGGGGACTCATTCCGAGTCAGCTGACTGTCATGGCATGTCATGGCACGTCATGGCACGTCATGGCACGTCTTAGACCGTCTCACAAAGCGAATTATGTTTGTACTTTTTAAAAGTTCAAACAGAGAGCAATTTGACATTTAATTAAGACGCATTCGACATCTTTAAAAGCAATATTAATTTATATTTTTAACTCGTGGTATTTTTATAAAGTATGTTAGATACGCAATATCTCAATGTTATTTAAGCGCGTTTGAACATCATTTTTTTAGTCTTTTAAACAATTTTTAAATGAATTATTTACGTTCAAAGTTTTGGGGTTCTTTTTGAGAATCATAGACCGAATGAATATTATTAAGACCCATTTCTTAATCAATGTTCACAGAGTTGAAAGTCAAATTTGATTAAAATGCGTAAAATGATCTCTATTTGTTTTAATCTCAATAGACACGTAGCTTAAAAAATTACATTTCTTGATTGATGATGATTTTTTTAATTCTTTGCTCAGTCTGTTACTCCTTGCTTTTCAAGAAAAAAAAATTGATTAATGATTGGATATTCTTAAGATATGTTTCAAAAACATTTATGTTTGGTAAATTCATATTTAAAACCTTAAAAGACAAGAGAAATCTGGTAAGAAAAATAAGATAACTTGCTACAAAAAAAAAGAACAACAAAACAAAAAACAAAAAAAATAAACGAAGACACTGGTGTCACGTAAATAAAAAAAAAAGAAAATTGAAAACTCTTACTTTTTGTTGCAATCTTGTGGAATTTGTTCCTAGTTTATTCCGGGAAGTCAAGTCTATTTTTGTAATTTCTTCCTGCGAGCGTCTCAGGTGAGTTCACACGCGAGTTTTTCTTCCGTGTCGGGAGGTAAAGCTGTGCTGGATCTTGAGCCTGTTTCTCGCTGCACTAGGGAGATGGAGGAAACGGCCTGAGGGATCGGACAGCTCTGTTCAGGCAGACGTCAGGACGAAGTATGACCTGCAGCGGCCCGGTAAGCCTGTCTTGACGTCTGCAAGACAGGGAGGTGACCACTTGAGGAGGCATGACGTCATCCACCCGCGCTCCTGGCTTCACGGTTCTGGAACCAGGCGCCGCTGATGAGGGAGCTGACAGGCCAGGTGGCGCTGTGGTGGGTGGCTGGGTGGAACTGGAGACCTCGGGCGTGGGGCGTGGGGCGTGGGGCGTGTACATTTGAGAGAAGTCATACAGGGAAGTGGATCAGAGAGGATGAAAATTGCGAGAGAAAGAGAGCGGAAAGGAGGAAGGAAAGAGAGATGGAGAAGAGAGAGATAGAGAGAGCGAGGAAAAAAAAGAAAGTGAAAGAAATATATATAGAGAGAAAGAGATAGAGTGAGAGAGAGAGAGAGGTGTAGGCGGAAGACGAGAAAAAAGATGTTTCTCTAAAACGGTTAGACAATATGTTAATAGAACGTTTTCAATTGAATATGTGTGTGTGTGTGTGTGTATATATATATATATATAAATATGTTATACATGTACTCATAACTCTTCGCGAAATGGCTATACATCATTTTGTCCGAAAAAAAATAACAACAACAAAACAAAACAACTGTCTGCACAAAATCTGGTGCGATTTTTTTTTGATTATCTTAATTTCTAAGACTTTAACGTAGTAATTGTTTGAAATACTCTCCAAAATATTGCACCGTCCCTACTCATCTTTATTTTGTTGCTGGTTTTTTTTGGTTTTGTTGTGTCTTTTTTTTTAATTTTTAATTTACCTACATCTACCAAAGTTATAAAAAAAAATCGTGTGAAAAATGCAAATCCAACATTCAACATCACAAACAATGTTCAAAAGCAAACGGAAAAAAGAACTTCAATTAGAAAGGAACAAAAAGCTTCAGTGGATCGGATTCTGAATGTTGTATATGACAAGTATGTGGAAAAAATTGATTGAAATCAAACATTCTCAAATATCTTTAATTCTTAAATTAGGACTGCTTCGTTAGTTCATTGTGGAAGAAGAACTGCTTCGATGGGTTATTGTAGAAGGACTGCTTCTGTGGGTTATTGTAGAAGGACTGCTTCTGTGGGTTATTGTAGAAGGACTGCTTCGATGGGTTATTGTAGAAGGACTGCTTCGATGGGTTATTGTAGAAGAACTGCTTCTGTGGGTTATTGTAGAAGAACTGCTTCGATGGGTTATTGTAGAAGGACTGCTTCGATGGGTTATTGTAGAAGGACTGCTTCTGTGGGTTATTGTAGAAGGACTGCTTCTGTGGGTTATTGTAGAAGGACTGCTTCTGTGGGTTATTGTAGAAGGACTGCTTCTGTGGGTTATTGTAGAAGGACTGCTTCTGTGGGTTATTGTAGAAGGACTGCTTCGATGGGTTATTGTAGAAGGACTGCTTCGATGGGTTATTGTAGAAGGACTGCTTCGATGGGTTATTGTAGAAGGACTGCTTCTGTGGGTTATTGTAGAAGGACTGCTTCGATGGGTTATTGTAGAAGGACTGCTTCGTTGGGTTATTGTAGAAGGACTGCTTCTGTGGGTTATTGTAGAAGGACTGCTTCGATGGGTTATTGTAGAAGGACTGCTTCGATGGGTTATTGTAGAAGGACTGCTTCTGTGGGTTATTGTAGAAGGACTGCTTCTGTGGGTTATTGTAGAAGGACTGCTTCTGTGGGTTATTGTAGAAGGACTGCTTCTGTGGGTTATTGTAGAAGGACTGCCTCTGTGGGTCACCCAAAGACAGGACAGTCACATGATCACCGGCGGCGAAGCAGGCAGTTGGGGCCCAAACTGGCTGTGATGGTTGAATCTTTGCCATGACATACTTAACAATTAGATCCTCTCAACCTCAGAATGATACTCTAAACTGCTGTCTTCTTATCCGAGTCTGTTGCTGACAATGATAGGGGCCCTTGCCTCAAAACTATAATGAACAGAGAAGTGCCTGCTGCTGAAATTTTTTTGCCTGTTAGATCTAGCTTTATTTTCCTAATTCACCAGATTTACTTTAGTGTTGCCTTTTTGATAATAATACGTAGGCCTATTTATTTATTATTTCTAAAAAAAAAAAACTTGCTTGTTACGGAAGTCTGGTTTTAAAAAGAAATTATTTATCGGTACCTCAAACTTTCTTTTTATGTAATTTTTCATAACCATTCTTTTCTTTTCCTCATTTACTGTTCATGTGGAGAATTTTTCTGCTGGTAATCCGAATCTTTAAACTATACCGCAATTGATGTGATACTAAAAGTAAGGCTCAACACTAATAACGCTAGATCTAATTCTATGCATGACAAACGTGACGATGGCATTATGAAGTTCAATACCAACAGCTCATCTTTCTCTCGCTCTGTAGCCGTATTAATATCCCTTAAGGAAGTATCGAGGCATATAATACAAGCTCCAATCCACACACTAAGACTTACTAACACAATGCTTTACTGTTTGTCAACACACTCACGGATTATCATATATTAAGCTCAACAAAAAAACTTCTTTCTATTGTAAATATAAAAACAGACCAAGTGTTTATCCGAAGAGACTAGTACCTCTCGGTCCATTTCGAAGCTGGAATAAAGATCACAAGAGCTGAAGCCTGCATAGGGACGGCTTGGGTATCTAATATTATTCCAAAGTTTTGACTATAACCATCTCCTGTTGACGTGAAGGCAAATTAAATGAACAGAATGTCATACAGCTGGCGGCTTGCAGGGAGACCATAACATCGTATGAGCAGGAGCTAGTTTTTATTTTATTCTCACAGACCTCCAAGTAAAATTGCACTTTTTTCAGGATCGGAAACCAAGGCTATTAAGTCTATTTATGAGATTGAACGGGTCCAACTGCTGTTTGGGCTTCCCCCCTGCCCGCTACAGAGCGCTCATTAAGGCAGTGAATGATGTGGTCCGTTCAGGTTGCAAAGGCGAATCAAGGAAGTCATTGAAGAGATTTTCTGGTCCCGGCATTTGAGATTGATGGTCGCTTCTGTGGAAGACAACTGGCTAGTTGTCGGTTGTGAAGATACAGTGGAGGTCCTGTATGTCTCTCTCTTTTTTTTTTCAATTATTTGGGTGTCTTCCACTCTTTCTGTCATTACTCTCTCGTTCGCTCTCTCTCTCTCTCTCTCTCTCTCTCTCTCTCTCTCTCTCTCTCTCTCTCTCTCTCTCTCTCTCTCTCTCTCTCTCTCTCTCTCTCTCTCTCTCTCTCTCTCTCTGTCTTCCTCTCTTTCCTTTGCCTTCTCTTATACACACACCACACTCTCTCTCTCCATAATTCTTTCTCTTTCATCATCTCCCTCACTCTCTCTCTTCCTCTTTCCCATGAACCTCTCTCTCCCCAACAAACTCTGTACCTTTGTTCTAACGCTGTACCTCACAAAACTTCTCTCCAGTCTCTTCCAAGATACTTCTCTCACTTGAACGCCCTTTCTCTTTTCTCTCTCTATTCCTCCTCCCCCAACCCTCAAGCTCACCCTAATCTCTCTACACCTCATAGAACCGGCATTTCCCATTCCAATTTCCAATCATCCTTGTTTCCGCGAGGGATAATAGGCGCATTGATGTTTCGCAGATTGGGAAACCAAACGTCCCGCTGTATCAACAGCACAAGCTGTAGGGCTGTGAATAGAAAAACTGCAGCGCTGAGTTCTCTTTGTGCATGTGAAGTATTCTATCTCTCTATGAGGCTGATTACATAATGATTATGACAAAATAATTATCCTTAAACATTAGTGGGTCGGTCACTTTACGTTCATTATTCGCTTACGTTTAGGAAGAAAATACAAAGAAACAATCTTTGTTCATTAGAATTTGAACCCGCCTGGCTGATCACTGCTCCTGTATTGACTCCTGAACGCAGACCTCCGATCAGGTTAGGTAACAGGCGCTAACTATAACCACACACAGCTGGGTCTGTTCCCAGAGAGCTGGTAAGCTCCAACATTAACCATCCAGCCCAAGAATAGAGCATACAGATGCCCCATTTTTGGGTTTATGAAGGTCTCTAAAAATCACTTTTTCCCCGCTGAAAACCTTCGCATAATTTTGACTCCACTACGAAAATGCAGACTCAAGAAATTCCCGTAACTTAGATGGTAAAAGAAAATGTATTGTTCTGGAGTTGCAAAAGGTACCATTTACATACACATGTACTTCGATATATGGGTGTGAGATACCTCGTAAAAAGTTGATGGCATTTGTAAAAAGCCTACAATTAGAAGCACAGACTAAAATAGCTGTCTTCCAGTCAGCTGATTAAACATACAAGCGATTGGCCAAATTATGAGACTCACGGGCACACTCACTCAGACCGAACTATGACTGACGGGCTACTCATTTAGTCCGAACTATGAGACTCACGGGCTACTGACTGAGTCTGAACGATGAAACTCACGGGCTACTCATTTAGTCTGAACTATGAGACTCACGGACTTCTCACTCAGTCTGAACTATGAGACCCACAGGCTACGCAATCAGTCTGAACTTTGAGACCCACGGGCTACTAATTTAGTCTGAACTATGAGACTCACGGGCTACTGACTGAGTGTGAACGATGATACTCACGGCATACTGATTCAGTCTGAACGATGAGACTCACGGGCTACTGAATGAGTCTGAACGATGAAACTCACGGGCTACTCATTTAGTCTGAACTATGAGACTCATGGACTTCTCACTGAGTCTGAACTATGAGACCCACAGGCTACGCAATCAGTCTGAACTATGAGACCCACGGGCTACTCAATCAGTCTGAACTATGAGACCCACGGGCTACGCAATCAGTCTGAACTATGAGACCCACGGGCTACTCAATCAGTCTGAACTATGAGACCCACGGGCTACTCAATCAGTCTGAACTATGAGACCCACGGGCTACTCAATCAGTCTGAACTATGAGAACCACGGGCTACTCAATCAGTCTGAATTACTAGACCCACGGGCTACTCAATCAGTCTGAACTACTAGACCAACGGGCTACTTAATCAGACAAACCCATAGATGTTTTTGTTATGTTTGAGGAAGAATGTCACAAGCGGTAATGGATGTTAGAGATCATTGGGGTTAGACGTGCACCTGCTTTTTTTAAAGCTTAAATATTCACCTTAAATTTCTCTCTCTGTATCTCTGTCTCTGTCTGTCTGTCTCTCAGTCTGTCTGTCTCTGTCTCTCTGTCTCTGTCTCTGTCTCTCTCTCTCTCTCTCTCTCTCTCTCTCTCTCTCTCTCTCTCTCTCTCTATCTATCTATCTATCTATCTATCTCTCTCTCTCTCTCTCTCTCTCTCTCTCTCTCTCTCTCTCTCTCTCTCTCTCTATTCTTTAACTAAATCAACGCTGCCTTGCTGATTTCTTATGGCGCCAGTTCTGCACATAGAAGTATGTAAGAAAGATAGTTCCCTAATTTTGTACAATCCTAAACTATTTTGTTCACTTTAAACGCCCGCGATTATCATGTCAGTGAAGTGTCCAAACAAGTATCATTCCAAAATTGCAATGAACTGCCTAACACATTTTTTTTACAGGAATTCACAGCCTCTTACTGAGATAAGAAGTACTTTCACATCAATAGTTACGCAATAGATTATTGAATATCAGCCAAATATGTTCTTTACAAATCTACTTCAAGATCATTGTAAAAACTTTAAAAAAGGCTTTGAATTGAGGCAAAAAGGGCCCTTAGTTGCACTTCCTTGTGGAAAATATTGGCTCCTTTTATTCTAAATCTACATAATAAATGTTTCAAAGGTATTTGAATATAGTTGGATTTTTACAAAATTAGCGAGATATTCTTGTTAGAAGACTTCTCCTACTAGGCTTATCTCCTTAGCAATAATGGGTTTAAAAGACTTTGATCCTTTTACGCGGCTGTTTGCCCTTTTCATCACGTTATCATTATTCATTATTAAAATTTCCCGGAAAAACATGTACATTTCAAAGAATTCTTGGGGTTGGCTTCAAGTTGCGCATTCGTATTGATTGCAGAGTGGTTGACCCATTCCATTTGTCGCTGCACACCTACCTTATTTACAATCTGCTGCTCCGTTGACTTTGATCAGATCTCGTTCGGGTTAAGACACGTCAAAAATGGTCGCATAATTTGGTTCACATGATAATAATTCTGTCACAATTTGTTGCAGCGATGGAATAGACTTGGTCTAGTCAGAGGGTCAAACCAACAGTTCGTGACCTTCGCCTTGAACCAAACCCTTTAAGTAGGCTTTGATTGTTAGCGTGTATCTTTTAAGCACATAGATAACACATTTCTCGCCGTCTTTCTCTTTTGTATGAGCTTAAAAGAAATATAACTGGATGTAAAATTGAATAAGAAGATAGATCGAGAGAAAGAAAGAGAGAGAGAAAGAAAGAGAGAGATAGACAGAGAGAGAGAGAGAGAGAAAGAGAGAGAGGCTTGCAGAGGAAGATTTCTCTCTCTCTCTCTCTCTCTCTCTCTCTCTCTCTCTCTCTCTCTCTCTCTCTCTCTCTCTCTCTCTCTCTCTCTCTCTCTCTCTCTATCTATCTCAGTCTCTGTATCTACACATTCGCCTTTCTCACCGATGTTGGGACAGGTCTGGTGTGATTCAGATTAATGTCGATACCTGATATTGAAATCTGCATTCGCTGAGAGCATCTCAAGTGCCGACACAAGCAATGAACACCATTCAAGGCATAATAGAAACTACAGAAATCTCTTTATGATGAAAACAATGACACCCATAATGTAGGTTTAGCACCTTGAAGTTACAAAATGTGCACCTCGTGAAATATGCGGGAACTAACGGTGTTGAAACGATTGTTCTCATGGCACGTAATTTAGTTTCTTTTGCCTTTTGGAACTCCAAATCAATATTTCTGCCATAATCCCTGTTCAATTGTTGGTAACAAGGCGCTTCGCATATTGGCACACAGCCTCACTCAGCATTGGGTAAAGATTTTTTTTTCAAGGAAATACATAATTATGTATATCATTTCAGCCTACCTGGTTATCGCCGGGAGAATCTTGACTTAGTTTATTTAACATCATAAGAAATGCTGCTGACAAGTTACGAA
The DNA here is from genome assembly GCA_033675545.1 of Elysia crispata. Lineage (NCBI taxonomy): Eukaryota > Metazoa > Mollusca > Gastropoda > Plakobranchidae > Elysia > Elysia crispata. The sequence continues at coordinate 48,720 of JAWDGP010002710.1, read as the reverse complement.
TGCTTAGTCTGCTCATTTGTTTTAGATCTTTTACTATTGTGGCTATAAAATTAGAATTAAAAAGAAATCGAACGATTTGGATTAAATTTAGATCATTAGCGGCTTGTGCATTTTACTTAATTATTTCCAACACCAATATTTACTTTTATAATGTTAATGTTTCTATTTACAGGTTCATATACACGCATTTTTTCTCGAAGGCTAAAAGTTCTTGCACAACTGAAAAAAAAGGTGCTACGCCGTGGGAGGGTCACTTTATAGGTATCTACATGACACTAACGGTTTAAAAGGAATCTAACCTTAGATGAGGTTCTTGCAACGTTAGCTTAATTATAGTTAATATTCTCATTTCCAGCAATATCTAAGACATTCCTTTGATTGTTTTTTTTTTCCTTTATTGAATAAAGGCTAACAGCGCCCTCTACTGATGAAATCTGTATTTTTTCTACAAATTCGATTGGTTACAAAACTTGGCTTTCTAAATGGACGAAGAAGTTCAGCTTGAACGTGCTCACTCGAAAAATCGAGCATTGTAATGAAATACACACATATTGGCTCCAGTTTTAGACTAGGAAATGATATCGGCAGATGTAAGAGGGGCTATCTAATGGTGTTATATCGATGACAAAACTATATCATCTGAGTTACGGAGAAAAACTGTCATGTCACAGCTAATTTTATACAATCTGCGAACACTCTGGACCAAGCTTTCTCTCCCTTGTCTCGCCACAAAAATTTAATGTTCAATCACCTGCTTTACTCACAGCGCCTGAAAACTAAGGGAACTGATGGGTGTCATTCGTTGTTTAATGATTTCCAATGTTTTTCTGTACCACGGGGCAGTCCACGACAGGTTGTTCAGAACCAGTAGCTACTCGGCGTTTACTGGCTTTTTTTCTTATAATAAAGGCAGTGTTTTTCGAGCATCTTATCTTACTTCTGGTTGAGATAACAAGATGAAGCAACGTTCCTCTCTAGTGTGGTACACCTTGTCTACTTTGCGTTGCGTTGTTTTAAACCTGGAATTCCCAGCTTTCATGAGGTGAAAGGGCTAAACGTCACCCCGAGAACCATTCTTAACTAGGTTTTAACTGAGCGGTCACTGTGACCTGTTTCTCAGTGTTGTGAAAAGTGGTTTTAAAATAATCATAACTATGTTAGTTTTTGACTTGCATTATCAGATAGATAATGATTTCACTGCAGTTCTTAAGAAAATAAACTGCATCAATATTTATGCTGAGAAATAAACGGCCTCAATGCTATCTCTGCTCTTTGGAGCAGACAGACCAAATCTAGACGGCCCAGGATTCTATAATTATAAAGAAATTACATTGGCTATTGCCTGTTTGAACAGCCAAGATGACTGAAAAAGTCCTAACGTAGAAAACTCAACATAGAGTGTCCATTCGCCCGTGCGTCAATACTTTATCAGGATCTGTAACTCTAGACACAGAATTTCATTGTGGGTCTGCTTCGAGTGATTGTTGACAGAGTGACAGAAACTATTGATGTTTTCATTGCGATCATTACTGCGGTGGTCACTTCCAACCAAGATTGGAGGGCTGCCATACGAGTTTGAACTTTGAAAAAAATTCAAAGAAGAAACATACAACAAACCTAACGTACGATGAAAAAAAAAAACCAGTTAAAACAAAGTTGCTGTGAACTTCAATGAATTAATAAGAGCTAAAGAGAGAGTAAAGGCGTCGTTACGATGACAAGAAATATATCACACGAGTATAACACCGAGAAAAAAAGAAGGAAAAATTTGGAGAAAAAAAACAACAACTGATTCATCAAGAGATTTGAGTAATAAAGAATTATATTGAACATAAAAGTATTGCAATTTTGCTTTTCAATCAATTTTCACGTAAAGAAAAACAGGCATAGATATCACTCCAAAAACTCTCGCCATTTCTCTCTCTCTCCCTCTCTCTCTCTCTCTCTCTCTCTCTCTCTCTCTCTCTCTCTCTCTCTCTCTCTCTCTCTCTCTCTCTCTCTCTCTCTCTCTCTCTCTCTCTCTCTCTCTCTCTCTCTCTCTCTGTCTATTTGCCTTTCTGTCTGTGTTTGTCTCTGTATTTCTGTTTGTCTGGTTATTTGTTATCTCTCTCTATCCATCTCTCTCCCTCTCTTTCTCGCTAAATATCAACTCATATATGCATAATGCAAAATTCCTTCACTTTACACTCAATTCAAACAAACAAACAAAATTAAAAATCAAACCGCTCTTCCACTACTAAGGATGTGACATCACCATTTAAACAATTCCAAAGCTGTACACCTATTGAAAAAACATGCATCAAGCAATTGCAACAGCAACAAAAAAGCCGGTGATTCGGGCACAGAATTAGGCAGGGATCTTTAAACTACATTAACTACGGTGGTACTAGCAACTTCCTTACCTGTACAAGTCAGTGTCACACTACTGCAACAGTCATAGCAACTCTGATACCTTCCCCTGTACAAGGCAATGTTACACTACTGCATCAGTCTAAGCAACTCCCATATTCCTGCAGTGCCACACTACAACAGCTGCAGTCCTAGCAACACTCATATCTTCTCTGTACAAGCCAGTGTCACACTATTACAGCGGTACTGGCAACTTTCATACGTTCCCCTGTACAAGCCAGTGTCACACTACTACAGCGGTACTAGCAACACTCATATCTTCTCTGTACAAGCCAGTGTCACACTACTACAGCGGTACTGGCAACTTTCATACGTTCCCCTGTACAAGCCAGTGTCACACTATTACAGTGGTACTGGCAACTTTCATACGTTCCCCTGTACAAGCCAGTGCCACACTATTACAGTGGTACTAGCAACTCTCATATCTTCTCTGTACAAGCCAGTGTCACACTATTACAGTGGTACTAGCAACTCTCATATCTTCTCTGTACAAGCCTGTGTCACACTATTACAGTGGTACTAGCAACTCTCATATCTTCTCTGTACAAGCCAGTGTCACACTATTACAGTGGTACTAGCAACCTTCATACCTTCCCCTGCACAAGCCAGTGTCACGCTACTACAGAGGTACTAGCAACCTTCATACCTTCCCCTGTAAAAGCCAGTGTCACGCTACTACAGAGGTACTAGCAACCTTCATACCTTCCCCTGCACAAGCCAGTGTCACGCTACTACAGAGGTACTAGCAACCTTCATACCTTCCCCTGCACAAGCCAGTGTCACACTATTACAGTGGTACTAGCAACTCTCATATCTTTTCTGTACAAGCCAGTGTCACGCTACTACAGAGGTACTAGCAACCTTCATACCTTCCCCTGCACAAGCCAGTGTCACACTATTACAGTGGTCCGCCTGTACACGCCAGTGTTTTCCATCATAAACCACAAGGTTGGTTGATCATCGGCTCACAGATTCCGAATGTCCCAATACCAAGACTATGGCAACCATATTCACTAGCTGCCAGTTTAAAACCTGGGATCTATCCGCGCTTCTTTCCTATAAAGGCCACTTAGCGTGTTTGTCATAGCCTAGAGAGATAAATGAAATTTGAGGAGTTTGAAGCAAGCGTTCTAGTACGGTGAAGTGAAGGCAAAAAGAGAATGGATGGACAGAGTCATCAAGGTATTGATTAAAATAGTGCGAGAACATTATTTCCATTCGCACGACACAGGTTTAAACACATCTCAAGAGTGGGGAGCTAAAAATGGAGGAGAATGTTAGAGAGGCATATGAAAAGAAAGATAGATACTTTGGTAGATTGATGGATGGATAGATAAAGTGGTAGTTAAATGGGAAATAGAAAGAGATAGATAGAGATATAGATCTATATGTATATGACAGATATTTTAAAAGCGAAATATAAAACATTCTTCGTCAGTAAGAGAGCTATTTCCAAAATTTCAGAAAAGAAGCATAAACTTGATTAATCATTGATACGTCAAGTTATTTTGTGATGAAAAGAAATGAGGAGATAAAGGAAAACAGAAAAGACCTCTATAAATTTAATAGTCTAAAGAAATAGCCAGTCGTAAAGAAAGAAAAAGGGGATGATGAAAAGCAGAAAGAAACTGGTATAGAAAGAATGGAGGGTGAGAGCATAAAAGTCATACTGAGTGAGATAAAGAAAGAATGAGAGAGATGGGTTAAGAGGGGATAAAAGAAATTGGTAGAGGAAAGAAGATATGCAATATTGAGAGAGAGATAAAAGAGGAGGTTAAAGAAATTGGTAGAGGAAAGAAGTGAGGATGAGACCATGAAGATATACGAGAGAGAGAGAGAGAGAGAGAGAGAGAGAGAGAGAGAGAGAGAGAGAGAGAGAGAGAGAGAGAGAGAGAGAGAGAGAAAGTTAATGAAATTCGTAGAGAAAGTAAAAGAATCATAGAGGAAGGGAGTGAGAGTTAAACCCTAAAGATATGCAATATTGAGAGATAGATAAAGAGAATATTAAAGAAACTAGTAGAGAGAGAAAAGTAAAACTATGAAGATATTCAGTTTAGTGAGAGAAATAAAGAGAGAGTTAAGAATCGTAGAGAAAGGGGGTGAAAGTTAAACCATAAAGATATGCAAGATTGAGAGAGAGAGAGAGAGAGAGAGAGAGAGAGAGAGAGAGAGAGAGAGAGAGAGAGAGTTAAACAGAAGGTTAAAGAAATTCTTAGAGGAAGGAAGTGAGGGTGAAACCATACAGTCATAGAGTATTGAGAGAGAGAGCGAGATTGTAAGGAGGGGAGCGAGAATTAAACCATAAAGATATACTGTATTAAGAGAGATAAAGAGAAGGTTAAAGAAATTGATAGAGGGAGTGAAAGTAAAACCATAAAGATAAACAGTTTAGTATCCAAATGACGGAGGAAATTGAAAGTTTTCTGTAAAAACTTTGTGTGCAAGTGTGAATACTGACCAGTATGCATAATCTTGCCGGCTGACTTGATAAAGCTGAGTATTAAATTTGTTATGCTGTGTTGCGTTTAAATAAAAACATCTTAGCTTACTTTTGGGCCTATTGAAAAAAAAGCACAAATAAATAAAACGAAAGAGATATAATTAAATTGAAAGTTTTTTTTTCTTTTCTTTTTCGTGGAGAGGGGAGGTATCAGGCCACATGTTACCTCTTGGTTCATTCTGTGCCTCATGACTTGCTTAGTCTGTCTTTGCATAAGTGCTGTGAAAGAAAATAGGTTTGTCATTAACCGATTATTTTACTTGTATAACGGGAATGGTCTTAGAGCGAATTGTGCATATACAAGGCTTGTCACGTCACTGTGTTCCAAATAAAAAAAATAATATCTTATCAAAACCTCAGATTGATTGCCATCACACGTTTCCTCCTTGAGTACAACGTTTCTCAACAACGTACAATTAGTGAGACAGGTTTTATCAAAGGTTCTGAAATAAGTGATTGAAATTTTTACTTTATTTTTCGGCCCTTCTTAATTGCCATCTAGATATCGGTTGAATACAGGCTACTTCATTTGTACTGCTAGCAGTAATGTGAATACAGGCTACTTCATACATACTGCCAGTAGCATTATAGACTCAGGCTACTTTTCATAATGTATGTGCTGCCAACAGTAATGTGAATACTGGCTACGTCATTTGTACTGCTGGCAATAATGTGAATACTAGGTACTTCATATGTACTGCTGGCAGTAATGTGAATACTGGCTACTTCATTTGTACTGCTGGCAGTAATGTGAATACTAGGTACTTCATATGTACTGCTGGCAGTAATGTGAATACAGGCTACTTCATATGTACTGCTGGCAATAATGTGAATACTGGCTACGCCATTTGTACTGCTGGCAATAATATGAATACTGGCTACGTCATATGCACTGCTGCCAGGAATGTGAATACTGGCTATTTCATTTGTACTGCTGGCAGTAATGTGAATACTAGGTACTTCATATGTACTGCTGGCAGCAATGTGAATACAGGCTACTTCATATGTACTGCTGGCAGTAGTGTGAATACTGGCTACTTCATTTGTACTGCTGGCAGTAATGTGAATACTAGGTACTTCATATGTACTGCTGGCAGTAATGTGAATACAGGCTACTTCATATGTACTGCTGGCAGTAATGTGAATACTGGCTACGTCATTTGTACTGCTGGCAATAATGTGAATACTAGGTACTTCATATGTACTGCTGGCAGTAATGTGAATGCCGGCTACTTCATTTGTTCTGCTGGCAGTTATATGAATACTAGGTACTTCATATGTACTGTTGGCAGTAATGTGAATACGGGCTGCTTCATTTGTACTGCTGGCAGTCATGTGTAGACTGGCTACGTCATATGTACTGCTGGCAGTAATGTGAATACTGGCTACTTCATTTGTACTGCTGGCAGTAATGTGAATACTGGCTACCTCATTGACATTTGCTGAAAAGCCAGAGGAGGAAAGAGCAGCGCAAAAATGCAACAATACATCTTAACCTTTTAAGTACTTTAAGCTGTCCATTGTCAGAATTAAGTGATACCACATATCAGTCAGTTTAAAGATAGTATCAAGCCCCTTGTGAAAACATGCTGCACATATTATTCTTAAATATTCCCATGCCAAGGATATCTCTACTTTCCACTCGTCCCAAAACAGGAATAAAACAGAAATCGTAGCGGTTTAAAAAAAAGATTGAGCTCTAAAGTACAAGTAAAAAAAATAGTAATAAAAATTAAAATAAAACATGAAGCAGACTCAACTTTATGACGAAAAAAAAACAAACCGTGGAAGATGTTCGAATCAAACTATCATTGACATATCTCTGTTAAGACCGTGCAGCTTATTGTAGGTTACCCTAAATAAAATCACCCGTCCATCCCAGTGTGTTTGGCTGCAAGCAACTGGCGTGCAGGTTGGTGCTGCGCTGACAAGCAAGTGATTCTAGCAGCAAACAAACCACTCATGGCGAGCGGCGCAGCAAACAAACCACTCATGGCGATTCTAGCAGCAAACAAACCAATCATGGCGAGCGGCGCAGCAAACAAACCACTCATGGCGATTCTAGCAGCAAACAAACAACTCATGGCGATTCTAGCAGCAAACAAACCACTCATGGCGAGCGGCGCAGCAAACAAACCACTCATGGCAATTCTAGCAGCAAACAAACCTCTGGTGGCGATTCTAGCAGCAAACAAACCACTCATGGCGATTCTAGCAGCAAACAAACCACTCATGGCGATTCTAGCAGTAAACAAACCACTCATGGCAATTCTAGCAGCAAACAAACCATTGGTGGCGATTCTAGCAGCAAACAAACCACTCATGGCGATTCTAGCAGCAAACAAACCACTGGTGGCGATTCTAGCAGCAAACAAACCACTCATGGCGATTCTAGCAGCAGACAAACCACTCATGGCGATTCTAGCAGCAAACAAACCACTGGTGGCGATTCTAGCAGCAAACAAACCACTCATGGCGATTCTAGCAGCAGACAAACCACTCATGGCGATTCTAGCAGCAAACAAACCACTCATGGCGATTCTAGCAGCAAACAAACCACTCATGGCGATTCTAGCAGCAAACAAACCACTGGTGGCGATTCTAGCAGCAAACAAACCACTGGTGGCGATTCTAGCAGCAAACAAACCACTGGTGGCGATTCTAGCAGCAAACAAACCACTCATGGCGATTCTAGCAGCAAACAAACCACTCATGGCGATTCTAGCAGCAAACAAACCACTCATGGCGATTCTAGCAGCAAACAAACCACTGGTGGCGATTCTAGCAGCAAACAAACCACTGGTGGCGATTCTAGCAGCAAACAAACCACTCATGGCGATTCTAGCAGCAAACAAACCACTGGTGGCGATTCTAGCAGCAAACAAACCACTCATGGCGATTCTAGCAGCAAACAAACCACTCATGGCGATTCTAGCAGCAAACAAACCACTGGTGGCGATTCTAGCAGCAAACAAACCACTCATGGCGATTCTAGCAGCAAACAAACCACTCATGGCGATTCTAGCAGCAAACAAACCACTCATGGCGAGCGGCGCAGCGAAGAATATCGGAGCAAAACAAAAGTAAAGGCAGAAAAATGTTTCTTATCGGCTTCATGACATCACCAATCCTCTCTGGCGGGCTGTTTAAAGCAAACTTGAACGCGCTTAGGAGTGCGGCATTGTACATTAACCCTACTGCTGCGCAGCACCTATATTTAACTATCTAAGCCTCTGCGGTACTATTAAATCTTTTGCCCCACCTGCGGGTAAGCATGAACGCAGGAGTGGTTTTAACTTTTCGTCTCTGTCGGTTTGTGCTTGAGAACTCACCGCTCTTGACCCCAACCTCGGCAGCCATGCTAGAGACCCTCTGCTTGTAGACCGACGAGTGAATGGCCACGTCTGCCAGGTGAATCCAGATTATTATGGCGTAGTAGTTGCAGCCTAGCGTGATGATGTCCACGAGGAAACTGAAGCAGCCTATCTGGAGGGCCAGGTGTGGAATCACGCGGAGGTAAGCGCTTCAACTGATTAGTGTCACCTGAAAACCTAAGCTGTTTTCATTTTTTTTTTTTTTTTTTTTAGAAATTTTAGTTGACGCTGAGGAATCTTAGGGAGAAGAAATCCTAAAACCTCCTCCACTGCAGAAGATACTTGAGTTTAAAAAAAAAAAAGACTGAATAGGGTGATAGAAATTAATGAAAGCGAGAAAGAGAGAGAGAGAGAGAGAGAGAGAGAGAGAGAGAGAGAGAGAGAGAAAGAGAGGGGGGAGGGGGAAAGAGAGAGGCAGACAGAGAGACCAAGGACAAGATGAGACAGAGAAATCGCCAGAGAATTATAATTGAGAAGCTCTGCAGCCATTAATCGTTGCCGGTGAATGATTCCTGTGCAACAACGTATATTTCATTTAAAAATAATTTATGACTTCTTCAGACCATTAACCCCTTACGTTAAAGCCGTATGTGGAAAATAACAGTGAATACCATTAACTTGCCACATTTTTATGGAAGCGTTATGAAATGAAAATAGATATATTATGGCGATTCTTTTTCGGACTAATTTGAATGGCACAGAGTCTACTAAATTTAGAGGGCTCCAACTAGGAACACATTCTTTTTTTTTTTAAGCGTGATTTGTACGTAAACTTATACTTCAATGGTCTAGAAACTTGCAAATATTATTTTGGAAATCCACTGAGGTCACCTAGCCCCATGCAAATCCTTCCCGGGATTTATTGCGGCAATCAATTGGCACCGTCCTAGACGTGTCTCTGAAATATCATTTGGCTTCTATGTGTTTTCAAGACGATCTTTGTGTTTTGTCTATAACATCCATCTGTGTTTAGTGTATAACATCTGTGTTTAGTGAATAACATCTGTGTTTAGTGTTTAGTGTATAACATCTGTGTTTGGTGTTTAGTGTATAACATCTGTGTTTGGGGTTTAGTGTATAACATCTGTATTTGGTGTTTAGTGTATAACATCTGTGTTTAGTGTTTAACATTTGTGTTTAGTGTATAACACCTGTATTTAGTGTACAACATCTGCGTTTAGTGTATAACACCTGTGTTTAGTGTACAACACCTGTATTTAGTGTATAACACCTGTGTTTAGTGTATAACACCTGTATTTAGTGTATAACACCTGTATTTAGTGTTTAGTGTAAAACATCAGTGTTATCTCTCTATCACCACTGTCAGCTTACATTGTAGTGCTCCGCTTTGCCTATGTCGAGCTCAGTCTTGTGCGCACACTGTATAGTGTATAACACCATAACACCAGTCCCGTCTCTTTATCACCACTGTCAGCTTACATTGTAGTGCTCCGCTTTGCCTATGTCGAGCTCAGTCTTGTGCGCACACTGTATAGTGTATAACACCATAACACCAGTCTTATCTCTCTATCACCACTGTCAGCTTACATTGTAGTGCTCCGCTTTGCCTATGTCGAGCTCAGTCTTGTGCGCACACTGTATAGTGTATAACACCATAACACCAGTCTTATCTCTCTATCACCACTGTCAGCTTACATTGTAGTGCTCCGCTTTGCCTATGTCGAGCTCAGTCTTGTGCGCACACTGTATAGTGTATAACACCATAACACCAGTCTTATCTCTCTATCACCACTGTCAGCTTACATTGTAGTGCTCCGCTTTGCCTATGTCGAGCTCAGTCTTGTGCGCACACTGTATAGTGTATAACACCATAACACCAGTCTTATCTCTCTATCACCACTGTCAGCTTACATTGTAGTGCTCCGCTTTGCCTATGTCCAGCTCAGTCTTGTGCGCACACTGGAGCACCCGGTCAGGGCCGGCGGTGAACACCTCGCGCTTGCAGCAGGTCGGTGCCACCTCCTGCCAGGACACAGTGGTGGCGATAGGATGTAAGGAACATCATGGTTGGCTGTTCTAAACAGTTGCCAGCTTATATCTATCATCACAAACTAAAAATGGCAGTTTGAAGGTTATTTAAAATGTTCATTAAGTGTTGCCACTCCGTGTAAGTTTTTTTCTTTTAAAAAAAAAAAAAAAAAACCATCCTTAACACAACTAATTTCTAATCGTCTCTATCTAGATTGTATCCTATAGCATGATATGGTCGAGTAAAACAGGCGCAACTCGTTAAGCCTTGCCGAGCGTACCAGCAGCGATGTGGTGATTGTTGAGTTGTCCGTGCCTGACTTGAAGACGAAGCCAGCAATGTCTTGGAAGTCCCACCTATCCGTGATGCCGCAACACTTGAGCTGTCGGGTGAAATAGATCAATGCTGGGGGATAACAAATGTGTGTCAGAAAAGATGGGGGATGGATAATGAGGGGGACAAATTATTCAGAGGATAGAGCATTGAACTGAATCCAGGAAGGTCCTGCTTTTCTTATGATGCTTGGTTTATTTGGTAACTGCATCGCGTCTTATCTAAACTTGACGGGGGCTGACAATCCTCTGGACCTGTTGACATAGCAGTGAGTGTTTTTCTCTGGTGCTGTGACACTCAAGTGCGCATCACCTAGAAATTGTGCCGGTTCAAAATCAAGCAGCGTTGTGGCGGGATATTGTCATGATTAGCCTTAGACTGACACTTGCCCGTGTAGTTTTTGGCAATTTATGTGGATCACAGTAAATCTCATAACCGATCGATATTGGATAAAATATATCAGTTAGAGAAATCGATCAGGGACCTAGATCCATGAAACTAGCTCATGAAGACACACAAACACACACGCAGATGCCGACATACTTATTTTAAAAGGTGTGTGTATATATCTGCAGGCGACGACTTGTCTGAGGATCGATCCACAGAACATACAA
>JAWDGP010002710.1:0-32500 GCA_033675545.1 Elysia crispata | reverse complement strand
TGCCAATCTATGCACTATGGCACACCCAGCCCTCCTGCCCAGCTATACACAATGGCACACCCAGCCCTCCTGCCAATCTATGCACTATGGCACACCTTGCCCTCCTGCCCAGCTATACACTATGATACACTTAGCTCTCCTTGCCTGCTATACACTAATACACTTAGCCCTCCTGTCCAGCTATACACTATGATACACTTAGCCCTCCTGTCCAGCTATACACTATGATACACTTTGCCCTCCTGTCCAGCTATACACTATGATACACTTAGCTCTCCTTGCCTGCTATACACTAATACACTTAGCCCTCCTGTCCAGCTATACACTATGATACACTTAGCCCTCTTGTCCTGCTATACACTATGATACACTTAGCCCTCCTGTCCAGCTATACACTATGATACACTTAGCCCTCCTGTCCAGCTGTACACTATGATACACTTAGCCCTCCTGTCCAGCTTTACACTATGATACACTTAGCCCGCCTGTCCAGCTATACACTATGATACACTTCGCCCTCCTGTCCAGCTATACACTATGATACACCTAGCCCTCCTGTCCTGCTATACACTTAAATACAACTAGCTCTGCTATCTGGCTATACACTATACCACACCTTGCCTCATGCCTAGAATTACACTATGACACATATAGCCCTCCTGCTCAGCTATACACTGTAGCACAACTAGCCCTCCTTTTTTTCTTTTACAAAAGGTTGCTTCTTGCTCTTCCCTATCGTTCGTGGATGAAAATATTCGTCAATGTGCGTTTTAAAAACAAATCTCGAACCACTAAGTATGACCCAAAAGAGCAATCGTCACTTGGTTCTATAGAATATTCCTCCCGCCAAACCCCACACACACTCTCTCTCTCTCTCTCTCTCTCTCTCTCTCTCTCTCTCTCTCTCTCTCTCTCTCTCTCTCTCTCTCTCTCTCTCTCTCTCTCTCTCTCTCAAACGATCCAAACACAACACTTATGCTTGCATTTATCATTTTCCATCAAATTTATCTTATCCGTTCTCTCTATTTATCTATCTATTTTTCTATCTATCTATCTATCTATCTATCTATCTATCTATCTATCTATCTATCTATCTATCTATCTATCTTACACTCTTCCGCACAAACGCACACACTTTGTTTCTGTTCCTCTTCTTCCATCTTTCTTGCCTTAGTTTTATTTCTCATGCATCTCTCTATGATATCCGCCTCTCTCATCCCTTTATGTTGTTCATAGAGCACCTCTCTGTCTCTCTATCTATCTCTTCCTTCTTCCCTCCCTCCCTCCTCAGATTCTGACCTGTTCATATCCGGAGAACCTGATCTGTGTGTTATTCTCGTCAGCTTTACTCATAAATACACTGTAGGTTTGGAACATGTGCAGGCCGTTCACCTGTTTGATGACCCAGTAGGAGAAGTAGAACCTTATAGCGATGCCTGCAGCAAGGAACGTCAAAGAAAGGACCTATGGGAGAAATACGAATACAGAGAAAAAGGGGGCGAGGGGGGAAGGAAGAGGGTGGGGGGGGGGAGACTTGGGTGTTTCGTTAAAACATCTAGTAAACCGTGGGTGAACCCACTTTGGGTCCAGAGTTTACCAGTATGACCAAGCTGAGTCCAATGTTCATTAGGATCACCGACTTCCATGTTGTATATTTACCAATATGATGTACTTCAGACCATTCTTTACCAGTTTCACCAATTTCAGTGTTGTAATTAAGACGAGTATTTAATAGTGTCACCGATTTCAGTGCTGTGTTTACCAGTAACTTACTATCATTTAACGAGCTCAGGAAGTAAAAAAGAGGTTTTAATCCGTGTGTGCTTCATTAAGTACACCAAGGCATTTGACAGAGAGCGACATGATGGGATAATCATGTAACTCTAACAGATGAAGATAGAATGAACAGTTCTACTAATGATCAAAAACATGCGCTGTAAACAGACAGCAGCAATGAGAGTTGATGAAGAACTTTGCTCGTTTCAAAATATAAAGCGTGGTATCAGACAAGGATGTGTACTTTCCCCAGACCTTGTCTATCTCTACAATGAAATAATAACTCGAAACCTTGAGGATATGCGCTATTGATACTGCATTAATTGCAGGAAATAAAGAAAAAATTTGCAATACTTACTACACATTGTTGAAGGGGAAGGCAGGAAAAGAGGGATTGGAATTTAATTTAAAAAAAAAAAGACAGAATTAGTAGTAATCAGTCGAATCAATGAGTATCGAGAGATCGAAATCTTTATAAATGAGACTAAACTGAAGCAAAGGGATCGATTCAAATACTTGGTTTCTTTGATAACTAATAATAAAAGTGATGGACGCAACAGCCTGAAATCGCATCAAGAATAGCGCAAACAAAAACAAAAAAGGTTCCAGAGAATGAAATCGGTACTAACAAATAACCACATCTCCATCCACACAAAAAGAGGAGCCCTGAAGTGCTACATTAAACCCATTCTGATGTATGGGTGCGAGGCCTTGATAATTTCAAAACAGGTGCAAATGAAACTGGAGGCAATAGAAGTATGATTCCTTCGGAGAATGCTATGAATCTCAAGGACTGCGAAGAAATCAAACGCAAGTCTAATCGAGAACATGACTCAAGTTCACTCAAAAATAAAAATACATAAATGCCAGGCAACCTATTTTGGTCATTTGATGAGAAGAGAGAAACTAGAGCATCTTGCAATAACTTGAATGCTCGGAGGAAAACGGGGCAGAGGAAAAAAAGAGAGAAAACATGTTGGAGTGACCAAATGTAGGACGAGTGACACTGAAAGCAACGAGTGCTCGAGATGAGTGGAAGGTAATGATCGCCTACCCTAAAGAGCAGGGCTCCTGATTATTTCACTTACCAATATGGTTTAGTTGAAAACAGTATTAAACCATAACAGTATAACCGAGTTGAGTGCAGAATTTACCAATACTTATGATCAAGTTCAGAGCAGTATTTGTTAATATGATCAAGATCAGAGCAGTATTTACCAATATGATCAGGTTCAAAACAGTATAACCAATATGATCAAGTTTTAACAGTAAATACCAATATGATCAAGTGAAGAGCACTATTTTAGTTTACCAATTTGATCAAGTTCTGATAAGTAATTAGCAATATGATCAAGTCCAGAGCAGTATTTACCAATACGATCAAGTTCAGAACTGCACTTACCAATTTGATAAACTTCAGAGCAATATTTACCTATATGATTAAGTTCAGTTCAAAACAGTATCTATCGATATTATCAAGTTCAGAACAGTATTATTTTCCCAATATGATCAAGTTCATAACAGTATTTACCAATATGATCAAGTTCAGAGCTGTATCTATATAAATCATTGAGTCCAATAGTTATCAGTATGACCAAGTTGAATGCAGTAGTTTCATTATGAGCAAGTGCCACAATGTGAGAAGATTTTTGCCAAATCAGACACGCCAGTTTTCAAGCTTTTCACAAAAGGGTCATTTTTTAACATTATGCTATACTTCATTTCTTTTCAATTTTCCCCGTGTAATAAGTACGCTGAAGGTATAAACTACTGCTGTTTAGGGCAAGTCAAGAGTTCAGTCACTTGCGCTATGTATGAATAAGATAAAGAAAACGGATTTTTACAGGTAAAGATAATGTTATTAATTATGTGGTACGAACGATAATTTATTTTCAATATGTCCGCCGTCAGATTGTCTAGAATATAGAGCTTGCTGTCACTTTGTAAAGCCTCAAATAGTGTAGAACATAGAATGAGTCACATTGTCAGAGTTCAGATAGTGTAGAACAAAGAGCTTGGTGTCACATTGTCAGACATCAGATAGTGTTGAACTATGATCTTGATGAAACCTTGAAAAAATCAGATCGTGTAGAACATAGAGCGTGTCACATTGTCAGAGATCAGATAGTGTAGAACATAGAGCGTGTCCCATTGTCAGATATCAGATAGTGTAGAACAAAGAGCGTGTCACATTGTCAGAAATCAGATAGTGTAGAACATAGAGCGTGTCCCATTGTCAGAAATCAGATAGTGTAGAACATAGAGCGTGTCCCATTGTCAGAGATCAGATAGTGTAGAACATAGAGCGTGTCACATTGTCAGAGATCAGATAGTGTAGAACATAGAGCGTGTCACATTGTCAGAGATCAGATAGTGTAGAACATAGAGCGTGTCACATTGTCAGAGATCAGATAGTGTAGAACATAGAGCGTGTCCCATTGTCAGAGATCAGATAGTGTAGAACATAGAGCGCGTCCCATTGTCAGAGATCAGATAGTGTAGAACATAGAGCTTGATGACACCTTGACAAACGTGAAATACTATAGAACATAGAGCTTCGTGTCACCGTGTCAGACCAAACATAATTCAGAACCAAGCGATTGGTGTCACCTTGACATATGTCAGATTTCAATTTAATCAACAAGGGAATACTGTTCTACGACAACTTTATCAATTCATGTTTATAAACGGCTGTACTGGGAGTCAGAAGCTTCTGTACACCTTAAAGTAATCGGTGTTTTATAAAAACATGTTGTGAACAGTGGATGAATCTACGTTGAGTCCAGAATTCACCAGTAAGACCAAAGTCGGTGCCGTGTTTACCAAAATAACCAAGTTGAGTGCAGTTTTGCCACTTACGTTATGTAAACTGTTGAGTTCATTATTATTATCAGTGTACCCAAGTTGAGTGTAATAGCTACAATGAGATTTAGTAAAGTGCAGTAGTTACCGATAGAGCCAAGTTAAGTGTAACAATTGCCAATAGGACCAAAGTGAGTGCAGTAGTTAACAACATGACCAAGCTGAATGCCTTAGCTCCAATATGGCCAAGTTGAGTACAACAGTTACCAATATGACCAAGCTGAGTGCCGTAAGTACAGATATGATTACGTTGAGTGCAGTAGTTACTAATATGACCAAACTGAGTGCCGTAAATACCGATGTGACTACGTTGAGTGCAGTAGTTACCAGTATGACCAAGTTGAGTGCCGTAAATACCAATATGACCATGTTGAGTGCAGTAGTTACCAATATGACCAAGTTGAGTGCAATTTTACCACTATCATTAAGTAAACTTTTGAGTCCAATATTATTATCAATGTAACCAAGTTCAGTGTAATGACTACCGATGAGATTAAGTAAAGTGCAGTAGTTACCAACTGAACTAAGTTAAGTGCAGCAGTTACCAATAGGACCAAAGTAAGTGCAGTAGTTACCAATATGGCCAAGTTGAGTACAACAGCTACCAATATGACAAAGCTGAGTGCCGTAGCTTCCAATATGGCCAAGTTGAGAACAACAGTTACCTATATGACCAAGCTGAGTGACGTTAATACCAATATGACTACGTTGAGTGCAGTAGTTACCAATATGACACAGTTGATTGTTGTAAATACCAATAAGACTAAGTTGAGTGCAGTAGTTACCAACATGAGCATGTGCCACAATGTGAGGAGGGCAGTGATTTCTGCCGAACTAGACAATCCTGTGTTGCCGCGGCTGCTGAATGGGTTAGTGAAGAACACCGAGGATATTTTCTCATCTTCAAGATCATCGTATTCAGTAAACGACGATGCGTCAGAGTAGTCTGGGGTGTAGGCAGTCGCCGCGGACTCTAGAGATGCGTCGTCATAGCTGTAGCGGTTAGACTCTCTGGCAAAGGTGCTTTTCGATGGATGTTTGCTGTAGCTGATATCAACATCTGTCCCAGCATTTGAGCCGGCCCTGTTCCGGTTTGTGTTGCCACGCCACGCGTGGATACCAGGGACACCAGGGAGGGCTACAGAGAGAGACAGAGAGAAAGAGACAGCGGGGCGGTAGACCAGTTGATTGACTGATTAAATTGAATGTTGCAGTGGAGCTTTGTGAATAGTTGTAAGCTACGTAGAAAAAAAAAGGTAGAGTGCAGCTCCAAAAGGTACAAAACAAGACTCAACTTAGTCTTAAAACTGTATTGTTTTGTACCTTTTGGAGCTGCACTCTACCTATTTTTTTTTACGGTGCTTCACAACAGTTGATTGATTGACAGATTGATTCAATTTATCATAAACTCACTTATGGTCAAAACATAGTAAATAATCATTTTTTTAACACGTATTGATAAATAGTTCCATTTAAAACTTGAGAATTATTGTTCATCTGTTTACGTTTTCGATGCATAACCGTTAAAGAATAGTGGCAATTTACTCTAGACGCTCTGAAAGATTAAAACGTAATCAAATGTTTCTCAAGCTCTGATCGATTTGAAAACAAGGTATCAATCCAATTGCTGTGCTCGTTAGTTGAGGCGATCATGATCTTCCACACATCTATATTCCTCGTTGCTTTCCGTACTTCTGTCACTCTTCGTACTTTGAGACAATTTGTTAATCCATACAACATCTTTTCTCGATGTTTTCCCCTGCTGCGTTTTCCCTCGATCATTCCAGTTTTAATGAGATGTTCTAGTTTCTCTCTTCTCATCACATGGCCAAATAAGGTTACCTGGTGTTTACGTATTCTATTTAAGAGTGATCTTGCTGTGTGAGCTTCTCGTAGCATCGTTTTGTTTGATTTCTTTGCATTTAATTTCTTTTGAAGCTGTCTTGAAATTGTCCAGGCCTTCTGTCCATACATCAAATTGGGTTTACTATAGCACTCAGCGGCCATTTTCTTGTGCGGATGGAGATTTATTTATTTCTTTGTATTATGTTCATTCTTTGAAAACTCTTTCCTTGCGTTATCCTTGATGCGATTTGAATGTTGTTGCGTCCACTGCTTAATGCAAAAATACCTATTTACTTGAATTGATCCCTTTGTTTGAGTTTATTCTCGTTGATAAAGTTGTTTATCTGTGGGCACTCGCATAGTACAGATATTAGGAGGACCTCTGTGTTTACTGCTTTAGTTTACTTAAAGCGGTCGAAAAAATCGGCTTTTATACTTTCATTTAAGTTCAGGATTTTCATTAGTAACATCTTTTTGAACATTCAACTTTGTTTACATTTCTTTTAATTTTCCTTGTGTAATAAGTAGGCTGAAGGCATAAAATGCTGTTGTGTAGGGAAAATAAAAAAAAATTCAATAACGTGCGCTGTGTGTGAATAAGAAAAAAAAAAACAGATTTTTACAGGTAAGAGTATGTTATTAATGTCAAGGTCATCGACATAATGGAAAAGACGCGGCAAAAACTTACGAAATGTGAAATCAATTAAAGTATTTAAAAAATAATTGTGGGTTATGGAATAAAACACTTGTGAGTTGTGGAATCAGTTGAAATTTCGGAAAAAAGGAGGTATGAAATCTTAGAAATACGCTTAAGGGATTTACGCGTTAGGAAATCATGGAAAATACACACACACAAAAATACAAAACTAAAGAGTGATATAATCATGGGAAACACGAAAAAAAAAACAACCACTTAAAAGTTATCAATTGTGGAAATACGCGTAAAAAGTAAAAAAAGGTTATGAAATTACGGGATATACTCGTTGAAGATAGAGGCGAAAAGACTTGCGAGTTGTGTTTTTATTATATTCTCGGGGAAAACAGCTGGAATGCGAGTCGATGTGGAAATTAAAACATACAAATTATAAAGAGAGATGTAACACAGAGCTGTGTATTGTCCTCAGATCTATCCTCGCTAAGCTGAAGTTCCTCTGGAAAATATGGGCTTAGCAACACTCGAGGTCGACAGAGAAGGTATCTATGGAACTACAGCCTCAACAGAAAGGCGGTAGTAATAGAGTCCTTCAATATGGTATGTCAAACTCTTCTGAATATATCTGCGCGAGATTTGGACGTTTAGTGGTAAAGGAAACCTATCATAATTTATGGGTGTGAGATGTGGACTTTTAGTGGTTTAGTAAACCTGTCTTAATGTAATGGTGCGAGAGGAAGTGAAATGCATTGAAGAAATGCAAATTCACGAAAAAAATAATAGACTATTATCCTCCAGAGCCATACAAATGCACTGGCGAAAACTTAACAATCAACAGGTGGGGAAGACCAATACGATAAAGAACAAAACAAATTTTACAACAATAACAGATATATCTCCTCTAGTGCCATACAACTGCATTAAAGAAAAGTAAACTTTACAAGAACAAATAATCTCCTCCAGGGCAGTTTTAAAATACATAGAACCTTGAAACATTGGAATTCTTTTCACGTTGTCATGCAGAAATTTTTTTAACTGAGGGGGATATCTCAAACAAGGAAGCAAACTAAATTTTGGTAAAATCTTTTCAATAGCCTTCTTTTCAGGTTATCTCTCCGCTGAGACCACATTGTGCTAATGACCAGTTACAGATGGACTCGACCTGATGTGGTGAAAAACTGCTCTCCAAAACAAAGTAAAAAAATTACAACTGCTCAGACAATAGTACAGAGTAAAAATAACAAGGCCCTGATTTGTTTAAATGTATTTGGGTTACCCTGGATTGCTACAGCTTATAGTTATTCTGGACGTAATTATAATCTGTAAAATTTATGCAAGACAAACTAAGAGTGGCCAGTTAATAAAAATGGCTTAACATGAATGTTCCTTAAGTTTTTGTTTTATTTTATTGATAATTAGTGGATCTGGTCAATATTTTAGACACTGAAAAATATTGAAGTATGAAACGCGTGCAACAGAAGCATAAAATAATGGTGTTTACATTCGCAATCGCCGCTCCACAAGAAAAGCGACGAATGCCTTTTTGTTTTTACGCTGGAAGAGGTCAAATCTTATTTAATATTTTTTTAAATAATTTTCCGGTTTTTCAATCCATTAAAGTAAAATAACATTATTTTTTTATACTTGTATTTTGAAAATAACAATAATTTGTTTTAAAAACGTCATCTGCTTTAAAGATTGTAAACCCCTGAGGACAGTGTTTTAAATGTTATTTGCTTCAGCAAAACAAATTTGGCCAAAAAAAAATGATGAATTAATTGCAATAAATATATAATGAATTTTCAAGGGCATTATTTAGTTTAAATCTATAAGTTTCCTTTGATTTTTTTGTACCGCGTGGGACACTGTTCTTGACAGATTAAAAAGTAGAAAAATTCTACACTGTCCATTGTGTGGAGGTAACTGGAAATGAAATCGAAGTTGCCTTTTATAATAATAGATATCAGGCCTCTCATTTCCTTCTCTTGTAAAGCACCTAACTTGAAGTTACCGCTTCACATTAAATGATTTTAAAAACTATGTCTTCCGGTTTTCATTTTTTTTAATTCCACCAATATATATAGATAGATAGATAGATAGATAGATAGATAGATAGAGATAGATAGATAGATATAGATATATAAATAAATAGGAGATCTTAAAAGATCTTTTTCGGAGAAACCAAGCCTTGAATTTTTATCTCCAGACTATGGCCTTTGGATTGTTCAGAAGCGATGCTATTATTATGAAGCGTGATGTTTAATTTCTTTGCGAGATCTAGTAAAATAAAAGAAGGTAAAAAAATATATAAACCGATACTATGTGATTCAATCTATGTGGTCTATGTCTAACTCTCTAAGTTAATTTGAGTGCCTAGCAACTAGATTACATCTTATCACGGGAAATGTAGATTTAGCAATTGTATAGATCTAGATTTGATGATTTATCTACATGTGTTTTGATTTTGTTTGAGATCTTACCAAAACCATCACTCACAATAATTATTGATTTCGACAGGTCGCATTTGAACAATCTGATTAGCTTTTTTTTTCTTTTATGGGTCTTCTTTAAAGAAAGATACTATAGGCTACTTTAAACGCAGGTCTAGATTATCTGTCTCTGCCTACTATCTAGATCTAAATCTTGGTTTGAAATAACGGTCTAGATGAATGCGGCCGGTCTTTCCAATTCGGCAAAGAAATTCAGAGCAATTTTCCTAGCACAACAATTCACTAGCATTATTTTCCCCGTAATTTCTCATAAAACACAGGTTAATTCAAACAGCTGGATTCCTTGATGCGCTTGGAACTTTCGAGTGTGTAAACTTCCAAATGGATGACCGTTTGAATACAACTCCTCCAGCCGTTATTTCAAAAGATGCAAGGACATAAATCAAAACAAAACAAAAAAAAACAAAATTATTTCCTAAATCACCAGATTAATTCTAAACAGTGCAGGTAAAACGTGATAACTTGATTAAAGGATGATGGGTTGGAATCGAACAAAATTGTGAAGTTTGTTCAAATTGGCTCCGAGGATAAACAATCTGAAGTTGAAAACATATCTTCAGATCATCCTTCTGTCTGCAAAAAAAATTTTGTATCCTAAAAGAGATTGGAATGGCAGTTTGAAAAGCATTAAAGTCATTGGGAAAATTAATATGAACGAAGACTCAATGGAGAAAAGAAGTCATTATATTCCCTATGATTTGATAAGCCTACGCTCGCTAAATTGACGTTACCATGCAGTCATTGTTTAATATGTATACACAACCTTTATTTGGCTACAAATGTTCATGAGAAAGAAAAATTGATCGAAAAGTGTGAATATCCGTGTTGTGAAAATTTTATCAGAAAATAGTCATATCAAAACCAAACAACTGCTTCATTAAAAAAAAAAAAATTTTTTTTTAAATGATTGACATACAAAAAGCTCAGAGAAAAGCAGGATCAAAGTTTTTAAGCTTGTGGCATAAGTGACTCGAAGATTATGCCTCCCTCATATTACCTCAAACTCACACACACTCACACACATACACATACACAAGACATCTTCTATGGCATCCTCTTACAACCACAATATCACAGCAATCTTGGTTGATAGCAATACAGTTCTTGACTTAAAGGCGCATTATCTGAGGATGTTTTTAAGTCAGTCATAGTGCCTTTGAAGAGGGCCACATTACACTCGTTGTTCATGCTTGTGAAAGAGTTTGTTGACTACTTTCTTGAACCGCAAATCGTTAAAATAGTATACGAAGATGTTCAGACTCGTGTTGATTCCCAAGAAAGTTGCTCTCAGAGTGGTAAGATATAAAAACTTATCGTTGGTAAGTATTGCATACCGCAGCTCCGGTATAAACAGTCTGAGTGTGGCTATAGGAATTATGAGCACGTTGCACACTGCGAATATTGCTAGGACTAGGAACACCCTGACGACAATGCGTGTATCTCTCACGCTCCTAGTGTCACTTGTAATGGATGGACCAGGAGTTACCTCTCTCTGCGGTCCTCTGGACGATTTTATTACCGCGCGGATGAGAATAATCATCGAGCTGAAGATTATGATAAGATACGCAGAACTTTGAGCGACCGTGACCACATCCCACACCACTGAGACCTCTCCTTTCTTGAACAGGTTCTCAAATTTATTGACTATCAAGGCGTAAATGAGAGTAGCGATGGAAACGCCGCTGGAAATCAAGATGGCGGCCAGCTGTCTGCGGGCGGTTAGAGTTTGCTGTAGCGCGAAGGGCATTGTGACACAGCAGCAGCGGACCACAGCTATGATCGTCGTGGTTGTGTTCGACAAGTTCAGCGCAAAGTTGTTGGCTACACCAAACACGGTGAGCAGTGTTCTGAAGGAGATGCTTCCAAAGCAGAGTCCGAACCAGTTGAGTACGTAGCATATATGTTTGCCGAGGCTAAACACACCTTGCAGAGCATCTGCCACAGACAGGATAAGGAAGTTCTGATTTAATCCGTCTCTCAAGCCCATCTGGTGAAACACGATGATGTTCACGATGCCCGTAATTACAGACCACACAGACAGTAGCGGACAGAAGCAAATCCGGAACACAAGAATAAAGTATCTCATCTCATCAGAAAGGTTGTCGTTGTTGCTGTTGTTACCACAGAGGCTTGTGAAAGAGAGGTTTGTCATGTAATCGTTTTTACTTCCACTTAAAGATGAAAAATTATTCGGAATCATTGTGGAAATTTGTTTGCAATTATGTAGGTTTTTTTTTTCAAAATAATAAGACCGATTTTAATCTCGCAGAGTGACAGCCTGCTGATTCTGTGGAAAGGGAAAAGCCAAAGTCATAATCCAGAACACACCGAGAACCTTGTCTTCCGACTGGGTATTTTTTTTTTTAGTTTATTTTGGTTTCTCTAAGGATTAAGATAAAACTCAATGCCTAAAAACAGAGTATCGGAAGCTTGGCGCTGAATCTAGGCTTGTCTTAGACTTATGTATATCAAAGTGACCAAACAGCATCTTCCTTGCAGAAATCGCCTTAATATTTTATTGGTTCCATTTCCGGCGAGACAGTCAAAAAGAAAGGGACGTCCCGAGCGTCTCGAATTTCTTTGCCCTCTTATCAAAATACTTCTAGATCTGCATCACTTTACAAAACTAACATTGGTAATTATTATTTGAAGATTATCCACACGTCAATACAGTCACTTGCAATAAATAAATGTTCAATTTTTGTTTTTAGAGGAAGCCGCGTGAAAAAAAATTTCGAGTTCATTCTTATATACTGAACAGGATAGGAATAATAAGTATTTTGTTATCTTTGTAACTCTACAACAATGGCGCCTAATAGTTCTACTAAACTTATGCTTAAGATTCAAGCAAACAGTTCCGGCAATGTTTTGAAGTCAGCGTTGCAAGCTATGTTACTTTTTGGATACTTGTATAAGTCTTATAGAGCTAAGTATCAGTAATTTTTCTCCATTGAAATAAATTAATTTAAGCGAAAAGTAAGCGTCTTGAGAATATTGTTATGTATGTGTGTATGTCCATGAGTCCGGCAGCTCGGCAAACGTTGTCCAGTATGTTATAAAGCACAACACTCTCCAGATGATATCTCAATCTGACCCTTCACCAGTCTGCGCTGAACATGATTGTGGAGACTCGATGATAATGGATCAGTCGAGCTGGTGACGGGACCCTATCTCCCGTGACAACAGGCTGCGGGGCCTCACAGTAGCAAATAAAGCCTCTCAAGTATCGATGAACGTTTCTGCTCTACCCGACGGAAGCTTAAGTTTGATGTGCAAATAAGGCCAGAGATCACGGCGTTGTAACCGTGTTATAAAACAAACCAAAATCAAAATATGAATAAAATGTGAGATGACCCATCTTTTCTAACTCCCCCCCCCCCCCCCCAAAAAAAAAAAAAAAAAATCACCTACCTATTTACCCTCAGGATTGCATTTATATTCCAATTTCCCTCGCCTCTAATTATGTAAATTTCAGTGTTTACATTTGACTGCGTTATGAGGAGATGATTTTTCTGCAACCTCAAAAAACTTGCCTGAGAAAGTGTTAATCTTTCTCTCTCCTTCCTCCCTTCCCACCTCCACACCCCCCCCCCCCCACACACACTCCATCTTCTTTCCCTCTGCCTTCCTGTCTCTCCCTCCTTCTCTTTCCCTGTCTCAGTCCTCCTCCTTCTCTTCCCCTCTCTCAGTCTCTCCCTCCTTCTCTTCCAATCTCTCAGTCTTTCCCTCCTTCTTTTCCCCTCTCTCAGTCTCTCTCTCTCATTCTCTTCCCTTCTCTCAGTCTCTCTCTCATTCTCTTCCCTTCTCTCAGTCTCTCTCTCATTCTCTTCCCTTCTCTCAGTCTCTCTCTCATTCTCTTCCCTTCTCTCAGTCTCTCTCTCATTCTCTTCCCTTCTCTCAGTCTCTCTCTCATTCTCTTCCCTTCTCTCAGTCTTTCCCTCCTTCTTTTCCCCTCTCTCAGTCTCTCTCTCATTCTCTACTTTCCCTCATTTTTACCACGTCTCAATCAACAACACACATTTTTTCCTCCTTAATTTGAACAAGAGTTATATTTCACGCTTCAAGCTAAAATCAACGGTCTGATAAGAGCGGCCTCAGTAGGTCAAAGAGCGATTTTAATGGATGAAGCGATAATTTTAAACAGCCCATCTAAAATACCCTCCTGTTTTCGCTGCTTCCTATCAAACCCACAGCGGTTTAGAGAGCAAATCAAACAATCTCTTCTGCTAAATCGAGATAATCAGATTGAAGACCACACAGCAAAAAACGCCAACAAATATTTGCCTAAATACTTTATTGACTTGCCGTTACTATAACTACGTTAAAACGTTGGGTTGGGGGCACCAGAATATGTTACTTCTCGCCATTTTCATTCTTTTTAGCGAGAACAGCCGTGGATTATCTGCCATAATACAACTTCAGAAACCATTGATATAATTATAATAAAAGCGCAGATAATTTTCCAACAAATGCTAATCGTAGGCGTATAAACCCACAAATGATACAACACATATACAGCACAAAACTAAAAGGAAAATGAAACAAACGCAGGTTTTGAAAAGCCATTAATATTGAAGCCCGCATTGTTATTGCACCACTTCTGAGCTAGTCGATGTCATCATGAATTTTTTTTTTTGCTCTGTAAAAATCTTTTTTTTATATGGAATGAACTAGCACAACCACAGAGCTTGCAGCCACCCTGGATTCCTGTTTTATGTCTGAACAATCTCAGAGTCCTGGTCTCCTCTAGTAGCGCCGCATCAAACGTCTGGGTTTTGTTTCTATTTCATTAATAGATAGCGCAGCCTCCTCTTCCTAAATCCCCTTTCATTTTAAAAATATAATAAATTCTACCAAGACATCCCCAATAGCAGGACTTGGTTTTGAAATTATTGTTTGTAGTGATTACTCAGTCACTCATAATTTTTTTTTTTTTTTTTTTTTTGCTTTTCTTGTCATAATAATTAGGATAAATGCCTTTCGTTTGGGAGACCAAAGAAACTTGAGCATGTACGTTTTAAACTTAAAGCCCAATTTACAGTTTTCGATAGCTGTGAGTAGAATGATTCATTCAAACAAGCACCCAACTTTACAACTGCGGGACAAAAAAAAAAAAAGAAAAAAACACAAGCTATTAATTAAATATATATTTATTTTGGCTTCCTCAGTAGAGTAATAGAAATAGATGAAAAGTAAGAAAAGGTATACATGAAGTAGAGCTGGACACAGATTGGACAAGTTTGGTTGTGGGTTGGATAGAGTGCAACCTGTTTCTATTCCAGCAGTAGTTGCAGGGTTTAGTGCACTGGCCTATGGAGCTGCAATTGTGTGTATGAGAGAGGGAAGCATGGGGACAAAAGGAATTGGGGGCTTGAAATGTGATATAAGGTCTCTTATGAATAAACAACCGTTAAATGAATTTCAAAATGCATGTGTCACAATCTATCCATCTCGGTGCAGCCCTATCTTGGGTCCAGGGTTGACTAGAAATCTGACGCCACACCTCTCTCTGTTTAGCCAATCACGTGCATTCTGCTAAGCTGTGCCCTGACCACTCCTTGATGATGTCGCATCACTGAGCCCGAGGTCTGCTTCGTGGTCTTCTGCCCTCCATCTTGCCTCCTAGGATGTTTTTCATAATTGAGTCGTGGCGTTTGGTGTGACCGAAAAATATATGAATTTCCCTTGCTTTATTGTGTTTAAAAGTGTTTTCTCAGTTTTCAAATGCTTTAAAATATCTTCATTTTTCATTTTCTGCTTCCAACTGATTTTTCCCATACGTCTCAGAAGCTACATCTCTCACGTGTTTCTATTTTGTCCATTATTGCTTTTGTTAACGTTCATGTTTCGCAGACCTAATTACAGAGAAGACATAGCATACCAGCAGTCGATGCCTTAGTTCCGTGGATATTTTCCTAGATGTGAGTAGGCGGCACATTTGCTGAAACCTATTGTTGGCAATTTCTATTTTAATTTTTATTTCGGATTCATTTTTACAATAAGGTGTTATCGTTTGGCCCAAATACTTGAAAGTGCTGGTCTGTTCTACGGTTTCGTTAACGATCTGAATCATATCTGCTTTGATGTTATCACCTTCTTGCTTTGAAACAACCATTGTCTTGGTCTTCTTTACGTTCATACCTAGTCCAGCCCTTTCAATTTCTATTTTTGCTGCTGTGACCAAACTCTGTAGCCCTTCCATGTGTAATCTTTGTATATTCCACCTTAAAGTTATCACAGAGTTTTGTAAACAGTAAAGTGTTCCAGGAGATGTATACATTGTAAAGAAATGACATCCGTCTCATACCTCTGTTTTTCTATTTATTGTCTCTCTCTCTCTCTCTCTCTCTCTCTCTCTCTCTCTCTCTCTCTCTCTTCTCTTCTCTTCTCTCTCTCTCTCTCTCTCTCTCTCTTTTTTTTTTCATCTGTGTGTGTGTGTATGTGTGCCTATAAATGGCAAACACTGATCTTAGTGCATTATGAGTGGTGATGATAGTACATGTATAGGTTGTAGAAATAGAAGTTACAAAACCTGGTGCAGCCAAACAGTATTGCTATTGATAAAGGATATTTTTTATGAGTATATGAATAATGAATGAGTATCAGAATATAGCTGACCCTATCTCTTTCTCTCTTTTTCTCACACGCACACATTTTATCTGTCTGTTCTCTGTCTCTCTCTCTCTCTCTCTCTCTCTCTCTCTCTCTCTCTCTCTCTCTCTCTCTCTCTCTCTCTCTCTCTGCCTATAAATGGCAAACACTGATCTTAGTGCATTATGAGTGGTGATGAAAGCATATGTATAGGTTGCAGAGATAGTAGTTACAAAATCTGGTACAGCCAAACAGTATTGCAATTGATAAGGATATTTTATGTAAGTGTTTAAATAATGAATAAGTATCAGAATATAGCTGACTCTATCTCTTTCTTTCTTTCTCTCACATGCACACATTTTATGTGTGTGTTCTCTGTCTCTCTTTCTTTCACACTCTCTCTCTCTCTCTCTCTCTCTCTCTCTCTCTCTCTCTCTCTCTCTCTCTCTCTCTCTCTCTCTCTCTCTCTCTCTCTCTCTCTCTCTCTCTCTCTCTCTCTCTCTCTCTCTCTCTCTCTCTCTCTCTCTCTGTTCCGTGTTCTCTTTTAATAAATTTCAGTAAATCTCTCTTTATACTCAAACAGACTCTCGTTCTGTTAATATGTGTATTTTCTCTGTGAGAGAGAGAGAAAGACAGACAGAGACAGAGACAGAGAGAGAATCTTTTCACATATGACATGAATGAGTTTGAAAGCTTTTTTTTTTCAAAGAAGCTGGGCACAATACCTCAGATAAATATTAAATTAGGAATCAAAATCAGCTCTAAATAACATTTTTCAGGAATTTCAGAGTGATTCGGTCGTTGAAAATCACAGACTTACAAATTTAATTGATATTAATCGTGTTTCTTATTTCAAATTCCCTCCTATACATGGCTCTATTCATGAATCTAGGTTGAATTGGTCAATTTTTTTCGGAAGAACTGATAATGTCATTTTTAGATCTTTCGTTAAATATTTGTAAATCAGATATATGGGAAGCTTGGAGTTTTTAGAATGTCTCCAATTATTGCCACTTTGACTTCGCTCCAGCTGGTTTGAAAGTTTGAACCGGCATGAAGGGTATATATACTGAAACCTTGAGTCAGCCTTGATTTCGATCTGTGCACCGAATTCCCCGATTTTTGCGACCATAAGAACACAAGTATCTTTTGTATTCATGCAATTTCATTACACTTAGAACAATTATAGCCCACTTGAGTTCGCCTAATTTCGTGTTGCGTGCATCTCTCTCAAACTGAGACTTGCCTTCGAGCGGCGCTGTATGTATCAATTCAACAGTGATTTTTCCTAAGTTATGGAGTTCACAAGTAAAGAATAGAAATATGGGGAAATCTAAATAGAGGCTATTGCCTATGCTCCCCCCGGAAAACTCTTCATTCACGCCCCCACATACAACATATTTAAACGTTCCATGTTACTAGCTAACAGTAGGTACCACAAAGTGATTTCTCTACCCCAGCAAATTTGAATATACCCAATTGTACTGTAAAGATCTTGTTAAAATATGAAATTTCCAACAAATTCCATCAAAATCCGTTGGTAAATAAAAGTTTTACAGCTGTTTCAATTTTGCGCATAACGACACAAAACAAATTGCGTGCATCGGGTTGTTTTTAAGGACATATAAAAGTCATTTGTTAAATCTTATGAAACAAAAAAGGACATATTTACAAAGTCCAAGACAATGGCTATACACATACGAAATTTCACGGAGATAGAAAGTAAACAAAAGAATTTATTGGTCATGAAATAGGGCCAAAAACACTTGTGGCATATCAAAATTACAAGCAAATACTCTAGATGAGGCACTTATAGACCATCGTAAAAAAAACACATATTCTTCAGATTGTTTCAATACTTAGTTTGCTAATACACAATGTTGTATTTAGTTGACTCAATTTTTGTCAGCAACCTAGAAAGCCATTTTGAAAAGATAGAGAAAACCAAAATTGGCATAGCGCCAAATTTTGCGCCTTGGAAGAAAATTGGTAAAAAAGCGAATCATATTGTAGAAATTATATCATAAAAAACACTTACTAAAGTAATGAAACTTTCGGAGTTTAAGGTTTTTTAGATGCTGAACCTGATTATGCTATTTATTTGATAATTTGACCACTGTTTCTATTTCAAAACTGCATTGTAAGTCAATGATAGAAGTGAAAAATTAATAGTCACAGATGAATTATGATTGAACATATATTTTCAAATGTATACATGATAAAGCATTATGATTTTGATAGTTGTAGAAAACTTCCATGATAAACTGAGGTTCAATACACGCTTACATTAAAGCTGAAACTGAATGTCTGTAAAAGAAAGTATTACATAAGAGACAAAATACATTACAGTTTTCAAAATATAAATTGAGAACCAATTCATGTAAAGGAATTAGCAAGCTTGAAAATATCAATATTTTGTTAAATGAAAACAATTTGAGCCTGCAACTTTAAAAAATTATAAAGTATAAACAGAAATTTTCGTTTCTTTTAAATTGTGAAGGCTTCTGTTTCGTGTATATGTTTTTTTAAGCCGCACTTATGGTTTTTCCCACTCTGCTTACCTCTCGGTCTCACTACCTCTTTTGCCAGACATACTATGTACCTGTATCAGTGTCACTTTTTTGTTGACTACCTACCTGTACACTTCGCTAATGAAAGTATCTATACTGTTTGTACCTTGCAGCGTTTTCTGTTTGTTTTACTAAATAAACCTTGAACCTAACAACAACATCAAGCAACAGTTTCTGTCAAATTTATTTTCACCGTAACAGCATTGTATTTAATAATCATCATCAGAACTTTAATTTTGAATGATTGTCTTTTGCCTAATGAACCCCCCTCTTTTAGAGGGGGATTCATTGCATATCTTTCCAAGCAAAGTCTGATAAAGATTTGCAGCAGTACCTGTCAGTCTTAAGTCCTCTTGCCCCATCACTAATTTTCTATATCGAATCTGATCTTTAAGATTTTCAGCTTTTCCATTTTTATATAACTGATCAAGCCCAGCTTTTGTGGTGCACAAACCACCTTGACACAAAACCGCATTCATAATTTTAACTTATTACAAAAGAATTCCAACTGCTTTTTTTTACTTGGAACCATAGGGGCGCAATGGAGTTACAGGAGTGAGAAAATGATTCAAAGATGAAAATCAGTTGAATAAAAAGAGGAAAGCCTGGCTAACGAGAAAGTATTACTAAAAGTACAGAGGAGTCCATATACATTCAACACCTAAGGGAAACTTTTGCTTCAAGTCAACTTTGTTTCCAGCACTATTTTGTATTTCTTTACAAATTAAATTGCAATATTTAAAGCCAACTTTTGCCTACAGTCAACTAACTTTTTTGGTCCTGAGGTATTTATCCAGATTCCAGTGTAAAGTCTATGGAAGTAAAGAAAGGGCCAGGAGTGGAGAGAACGACGAAAAAGATACTGATTTTGAGGATGAAGACGATCATTACATTGATTATGGTGATGATAATGATGATGATGATGGTGATAATGATGACGATGGTGATGATGATGATGTGATGATGATAATGATGATGATTATGATGATGAAGATGATGATGATGATGATGATGATGATGATGATGATGATGATGATGATGATGATGATGATGATGAAAAAACTGTCTTCACAAGCATGGGCATTATTAGCAATGTATCGCCGATAATATTTTTTGTTTTATCATGTTTCACTCCTTCAAAGATAAAAATGAGCCTGACTTTAACAACAGAAGAAAGAAATTTGCCCATTTCACTCTGTGTATCTCTGAATCCATTGGAAGCTAGGAAGCGAGAAAGAGAAACAGAAAAGGAAAGAGAGAGAGAGAGAGAGAGAGAGAGAGAGAGAGAGAGAGAGAGAGAGAGAGAGTGCGAGAGAGACTGAGGGAGAGAGAGAGAGAGAGAGGTAAGCACAGCACTATGGCATCAGCTTCCCCTGAGTATAATTTGCCTCCTTAGATTAGAGGTAAAGGCAGTCTGAATCGAATAGCGAATAATGTGGCTCTGTCTTGCCCCCCCCCCCTCCCCCCCCCCCGGTAATCCTGCTGCGTTCACACCAAAAAATCGCTCGTCCAGAATTTTCCTTGAGCACACACCAATAATCAATCATTATGGTCTCCACCTTGAAATGACTTTATAAAACATAATGATTTGTCGAGTTCCTTGACTGGAAGAATTATTTTGTACTGAAGTGCTCTTCTCCCTTAAAAAAGAAGTTCTAAGAAAGTCTTTATCTTCGAGTGCGCGTTTCTTTATGCTACTCTTCTCTTCTATGTCAATTAGTACATCGTACTACACGTATTTTCCCCGTAGCCTCAGTTTCCATTGCGTTTAATTCACGATGGACGGGATAGTTCTGCCTAAAGCACCTCTGTCCGTTCACTGTTGGAGGGAAGTCAAATAGCAGCGTCCAGTTTTCTTCTCACCTCCAGACCTGTGGGTAAGGACAGTTTTAGACTTTCCGCCAAATAAACCATTGATTTCTAACTAACCCCTTTCAGTTGTTGCATGCAGGAAACAGGGGTATCTGCGGAGAAGTTCGGTTGCCGCACTTATAATTGAGGCCCCGACGTGCGCACCTGGGGGCACGTGCCGTCAGACCCGGGAAGATGAGTTGTGGGACAGGAATGCTGTGGCTCGTCCAGTGGTTGTGCAGCCTCCTCAGGAGGGGGGGGGTTCTGTGAAGAAGAATTAGCCCGTGTCTGTGTTCCCTCCTTTCTATTAAAACCAGCCAAAATTGTTTTAGGGTTTAATGATTATCAAGTTGACAACTTTCTACGTCGTCTCCTATTTTTTTTTTTCTGTAAAGAAAGCTAACCCTGTCTTTATCACAGCTAGTTTAGGTAATGCCACGTTTTCTCAATCCGAGCGAGAAGTCTGCTCGATTCTCAGATACCTCCAGTACTGTAAAACTTCTCTATTGTCACCTCTTTTAGACCGTCGCGCACAATTGTCTCTTTCTCTGCAGCAATTGGGGCTGACTGACCACTAGACATTAATTGCCAACATCAGAGAAGAGGAGACAAAACAGAAGGAAACGAAGTGTAAGGCCAGAGGCAGACAGTGATAAGCTATACAGATTCAATAAGCGAGACCGCTCTAGTGATGTGCTCAAAATAAATAAAACATGACTATAACGGGAATTTTAGTTCCAGGAGAAAAATCCTGCTGTAAGCAAGTTCCCGCTTCAGGAATGCAAAGAGATCTATCCCCACCCCCCTCAAGAAAAAAAAAACGAAAAAGTTAATGTACGAACTACTACTTGTAAGTGTAAACACAGCTTGACAAGAGAAAACGACTAATAGGCACCCGCAAAATCTTTTTATAGCTATCACGTGGTTTTAAGAAATCATGGAGGCTGTGCTATTATTGTCCATCACGTGGTTCAAAATATACAATGTGTCTATAGCAGTACCATCTGTCTAGGAGGCCTGTTCACAAGGTTACGTAACATTATTCAGATGGGCCATCATCTGGCTAGCTATCAGCCACCTGCGCGAGGTTTGAACAGTTGATTAGAGCATGCTTAGCAGTACACACTGTGTTTTCACTGGACTCTCCTACCATTTTGTTACTGGATTACATTCATTCTTTCTTGGATTATATTTCTTATCTTATTCTTTGTTATTCGCCCTTGGATTGCACCTTGTTCTAACAGATGCTTTCAATGTGGAACATTCCAAGAATGCTTTTTTGTGATTTGGTGTAGATTTTCCTCTAAATGTGTGCACACTGATAGAGTATGACCCGTGGCACCAAACATCATACAATGTAATATACATAAATATATATATATATATATATATATATATATATATATATATATATATAGACTGATAATACATGTTAAGTTCATCTAAATATGCTTCAAGTTTAATTAGCTTTTCCCTTTATGGTCTCTGCGATATCACTTTATAGAGAGAAGGTGTGCTAAAGTGGGAGCCAAAGTTTTTTAAAAGCCTTTTAACTAAAATCTCTGATACTCAAAGTGCCCTCAATACTTTCACCTTAAGTTTCATATTTCATTATATGGTGTATCGGTGTCATAATCAATTTCCTTAACTGTTTATTGTTTAGGGGAAGAAAGTGCACTGTTACAAACTGTAAGAGCGGTTATGCCAGTCAGAAGGGGAAAGAAAGTGAAACGGTTATTTTATAATATTATGGTTTTCCGAAGGACCCAACTGAATGTCATAAATGGGTTTCGAGTCTCCCTAACAAAGTTGAGAAAGTGACTGAACATATTGGAGTATGCAGTCGACACTGGCTCTCTGATACTCCTCACATTCAAAGAGGGAGATAATATTTATAATCTCTATGCATCCTCCTATTAACTTTGGTGAGATACCTTCACCATGCTCATCCAAAAACTCCTCGCCCTACCAAAAAAAAGCTCTCAGTGAAAACAAAGTCAGAGAAATTGACGAACTGGATACATTCATAGTAAAAAAATAAGTTTAACTGTGACACTGTTAAGGAAGCCTTTCAAGAAAATTTGCTCCTCTATGGACCCAGTGCTTGTAATGCAGATAGAACAGAGCAAGCACTTGCCAGCTTCAGTCGCGGTGGTTGCATGCATGAATATGTTATATACTTCCATATTAGACTTAGAGATGCAGATGCAGGAGTGACTGTAATTCAATTTGAAAACTACAACGGTTTTAAATTGGTAACACACCCAAATTTCCCCTGTAAAACTGTGAATCAATGGGATCAGCTAGAAGTTGTCCTTCATTTTTACACTGGAACAGGTTAGTACTGCCCATCATTCTGACTACCCCCCCCCTCCCACATACACATAGACTTCTGTCTGTATCTCTTTCACTCTAAATATCACCATATCTTTTTTTGTCTTTCACATTCTGTCATTCCTTGTTTTGCTCTTGACATGTTACTCCAGTGCCTTTATTTAATGTAGCCTACTGTAACACTGTGTTATCAAGTCTCGAAAAGGTGTACATGTGGATCTGAGTTTCAAAGTGTAAATATTTGAATGTAATAGAAATTATGATGAGAAGGGAGAGTGTGTGTGTGAGAGAGAGAGGCCCGGAAGGGTTAAGAGTCGGATTGAGCTAGAGAGATGAAAGAAAGAGAGAAGGCCAGATATAAAGCGCACATGGCTAGCACCTATTACCATATCTAGCACCCCCCTTTTCCACACAAATAGACCTCTGGCTGTCTGCATCTCTTTCACCCATTCTCTCTCTCTCTCTCTCTCTCTCTCTCTCTCTCTCTCTCTCTCTCTCTCTCTCTCTCTCTCCCTCTCTCTCTCTCTCATTCATTATTTTATCTCTTGCTCTGAGATTCTACGTACCTAATATGTTTGATTTTGTTCCTTGGTCGAATTTTACAAAATTATAATCTCTTCCCCCCGCCCTTTTCTCTCTCTCTCTCTCTCTCTCTCTCTCTCTCTCTCTCTCTCTCTCTCTCTCTCTCTCTCTCTCTCTCTCTCTCTCTCTCCCTCTTTCCCTCTCTCTTCATTTGCTTCTTCTGACTTGATACAATTAAAAACTCTCCTCATTATCTGATGTACGTGTTCTTTGTGTGTCACTCGAGTGCCGCTGATGTACCGTACCACTGTATTATCAAATCTCGAAAAGGTGTACATGTGCATTTGAGTTTCTAAGTATTTGAATGTATAGCCTACATGTACTTAGAAGTTATGATGAAGAGGGAGGGAGGGAGAGAGAGAGAGAGAGAGAGAGAGAGAGAGAGAGAGAGAGAGAGAGAGAGAAGAGAGATGAGAGAGAGAGAGAGAGAGAGAGTGAGAGAGAGAGTCGGATTAATCTAAAGATGAGAGAGAGAAAGAAGAGAGAGA
The DNA here is from genome assembly GCA_033675545.1 of Elysia crispata. Taxonomy (NCBI): domain Eukaryota; kingdom Metazoa; phylum Mollusca; class Gastropoda; family Plakobranchidae; genus Elysia; species Elysia crispata. The sequence continues at coordinate 8,439 of JAWDGP010002710.1, read as the reverse complement.
GAGAGAGAGAGAGAGAGAGAGAGAGAGAGAGAGAGAGAGAGAGAGAGAGAGAGAGAGAGAGAGAGAGAGAGAGAGAGAGAGAGAGAGAGAGAGAGCACATTGCTAGCACCCCGCAGACCGGCCCATCTGAATAATATTACATAACCTATGAACAGGCCTCCTAGATAATTGGTACTGGTCTAAACGGACACGGAAATCCATGTGACGTCACAAAATTCGTGTTTGACTCAGATTTCACTTCCTTTCCACCAATGTTCAAAATGAAGAAAGGACGTGAGTTCAAAACGTATGAAGAGTTTGAGGCAGCCCTTAAATCATTTTCAGTGGCACTCATAGTCTATTTGTGAAAAGATCGAGTGAGTCAGTGAAAGAACTAATACTGAAGTACCTAGATTATAAAAGCATTCTCTTTGTGTGCAAGCACTCCCCGTCTAATCACACCAGCTCCTCGACGGGTCAGCGCCCATGCTAAAGGTAAGTCCCATCAATTGTGCTAATGAGATTTAGAGTTAATATAGATAGGTCTTATATCCAGATCTAGACGATCTGATTTTAGATTTTAGTGGTTGGTTAAAGATAAGGGGTCAGTTATCCTAAGCCTAGATTTTTAAATCCTTCCCTGCCTCTTGGAGTAGATCTAGATCTAGATTCTAGATCTATAACAGAATGGAAAATTTGGCATGAGGGCACCAAAAGCCTTATTGAAAGACATTGTCAGAGTACTGATCTGAAACATTTTGCAGTTCATAGGACAAATATTATAATTTACTCTAGATCTAGATTTTCCAATCAATCATTTATTTTGAGGTTTCAGATTTTATAAGCCAAAGTTATTTTTCTTTAGATGTTGGCCACTGCCTACCATGTGGCTTGATGCTATACACTAAATGAACTTTGCAGCATTCAACTCTATCTATAGATACATAACTACATGCTCTTCATCACTTTCACAGGTCCCTCAAACTAGATTGTCAAGCCAAGATTCGGAGGAAGATCCAGAGGCCGAGACCAGTCTTCGCCCTTCCTGGCCATCACAGTGTAGTATTTGAACTATCAACGGCATGGCCTCACCCAAGAAGTAATTACACTTTCCTTTGTTTTTTTCTATTCTGCCTCTTATGGAAATGAATACATATTTTTATATACATGCGGACTTGGAGAAAAGACAGGAAAGCCTGCATTGCTTGTTCGCTTGTAGTTGTACTGTTACAATGCAGGCAGGGCAAAATGCTAAGGATTTTTTTCTATTTAAAGTTTTGGTGCTTTCTTTCCAGTTTTTACAGGTTGGGAAGCGGTGTCAATTTTGCAGAAATAAATTGAATATAGGAAAAAAAAAAAAAAAAAGGTTATTTAGCTCTGTCGTTATAGCAATGGTTTTCGCTATTCGAGATGTTAAACATGGGTTCCACTGTACAGGAAAGAGAATTGTCCGTAAATTTAGGGAATTCTGTATACATTTTACATTCATGTGATCCCCCACAAATTCTGTCCTTGGATAGACAAACTTTTGTTGAAGGTTGGACGTGCAAAAGAAATGGTAAAAATATAATTCTACGCTGAGTACGATATTTTTCCATCATTGAGTACCAACCTGTGCGAAAGTATAAAACTAGACGATATATTATCTAGTATAATGTATTTTTTATTATTATTATTATTAATATAAATTTTTATACATTTCAGTTCCAATATTGATATTTGTATTGTAGTTCAAACTATCCATGATATTGGTATTTATTTTATCATTAATTTCTATAAAAAATTTCTTCTCTCTATCTTTACACCCACAGCTCACCGTTATTTCCAACGAACGATCATTCTTATTTCTTCATATGATAATAGTGAGTACAGCTAGGTGTTTCGTTTTTTTTTTTCAGGATACCATATCTACTCTCTCTCTCTCTCTCTCTCTCTCTCTCTCTCTCTCTCTCTCCTATCTCTCTCTCTGTCTCTCTCTGTCTCTCTCTTATCTCCCTCTCTCTCTTCTAATATACAAATTTATAACTCGTCATTACACCAAGAAAAACTTGCTTCATTAAAACCAGTTTTAGCATTAGAAAAGAAAATCCTCAGTTTATAAAGCCACTTTAAACTATTACAAAAGTATATAAATTCTTTCTCTCTCTCTCTCTCTCTCTCTCTCTCTCTCTCTCTCTCTCTCTCTCTCTCTCTCTCTCTCTCTCTCTCTCTCTCTCTCTCTCTCTCTCTCTCTCTCTCTCTCTCTCTCTCTCTCTCTCTCCCTCTCTCTGTATATATATATATATGTATATCCCCTTCTTTTCTTCCCTATCCTTTCTATGTGTAACTCGTTCCTTTCTATTCATAATTATATGTTCCTCTCAACATCTTCAGTGATAATCTAACAGAGATCTTCAACCTCTTCTTCATTTTGAGAAGATCAGCAGCCACAGATTAAGCAACTTGAGACAATGTGCTTTTGAGAGAGAATCCTTACCATCTACTGAGTTTTGAAGAGTGACGCAACACCTAGTTTTGCCCTTGATGTGTAAGTTGATCTTCTTTTCTCAAGAATTTTAAACTACTTTAAATTCATGTGATCATCGCTTTTGGTGTCATAGAAAAAGTGCTGAGACCTTCTGTTGGTTTAATTCAAGCAGCCTTGTGACATCATGGCATTATTATTAATTTTTTGTGTATGTGTTTTTCTTCGTTTTCTTCAGTAGGACAGACAGGTTTTTCAATCTTTCATGTCGTCTCTTTTCTTATCCTCTCAGCTTAAAACAAACTTCATCTTTCACAAAATTCATTTTTCTTTTGGATTTTCTCAAAAAATTAAGAAAGGGAAAAAATCATTTCTTCTTGCTTTAAGTCTTTGCAGGTCAAGACAAATTTTGGGGTACGTTTGTAGATCAATCAAAGGTAGTCAGCTAACACCTCATGTACAAGTGAGACTAACATGTTTACCTTCTAAAATTCATGTCTTTCTTTTCAACCAAATTTCATGTCTGCAAAGTGTTGTCTGTGAGTACAGTATTATATTTATTTACTTACATGTATCTTTATGTAAGTCGCCATGTAGTGATGTATTTTCTGGGGTTTTTTTTACTTCAAATTTCAAAGAGCATTAGAACGAGAGAGAGAGAGAGAGAGAGAGAGAGAGAGAGAGAGAGAGAGAGAGAGAGAGAGAGAAAATATATATATATATATATATATATATTTTCAAGCACCTTTGTGACATCATTGCATTATTATTATTTTTTTGTGTGCGTTTTTCTTCGTTTTCTCCAGTAGGACAGACAGGTTTTTCAATCTTTCATGTCATCTCTTTTCTTATCCTCTCAGCTTAAAACAAACTTCATCTTTCATAAAAATCATTTTTTTTTTTTTTTTTTTGGATTTTCTAAAAAAATAAAGAGAGGGAAAAAATCATTTGTTCCTCCTTTGTCTTTGCAGGTCAAGACAAATTTTGGGCTACGTTTGTAGACCAATCAAAGGTAGTCAGCTTACACCTTATGTACAAGTGAGACTTGTCTGCAAGGTGTTGTCTGTGAATACATTCCTTCGTATTGTTTTTTTTTTCACTATGTGTGATTTGAGTCCTTTGAACTTTCCAGCTTTGAAAATGTTATAGAACTGGAGTGAGATGTTATATTTGCAATCTTTGCTGTACTTATGGCAGTGGTTGTCTATACATAATTTTATGTAGAACAGCGCTCAACATATGTGGTATTCATCTACGTTCAAATAACAGAGACAATATATGTTTATATTGCTTACAACTACGTTTATTAGATACATCTTTTTTTTTTTGTTGTTGTTTTGTTTTTTGTTTTTTGTTTTTTTTGTAGCTAGACACAAATCCTTAGATGATTCATGGAAAATACCCGGTATATCAATGAATTAGGTGCCCTGCTCTTTAGATTAGGCAATCATGACCTTCTGCGCATCTCTATACCTTGATGCTGTTAGTGCATCTGTCACTCATTTTACATTTAGCCGCTTTTTTTTAATCCATCTTCTCTCGCTTCTTTCCCCTGCTGCCTTTTCCTTTAAAATCAATCCAGTTCTCAAAAATGTTTCAGTTTCTTTTTTCTCATCACATGGCCAAAAAATACTGCCTGTAGATTAAATATGGTATTTATGAGCATACATATGCCAGCTCCTAGTACCACACTTTAGTTTGATTTCTTTGAAGTCCATAAATAAGATTCATGGCATTCTCTTTAGGAACCACATTTCTGTTTCGTCCAGTTAGTTTTGTAGATGTTGTTTAAATTGTCCAAGCCTAACATCCATACATAAGGATGGGTTCAGTAAAACACTCCAGTGCCTTTTTTGATGCGATTTCACAGTTGTTGTGTCCATCTCTTCACATTCAAGTGCCCAAGTATTTGCATTGATTCCTGAAGGAATTACCTTTGGCCACTAAAGAATTGATCTGTGCACACTCATTGTTTCGATTGACGACCATTACTTCTGTATTTTTGCTCTTTAATCCATATCCTTTCCTTCTGCTTTCTTCTTCAGTGATGTCTAGTAATTGTGGCAAGTCTTCTTTATTTTCTGCAATTAACACAGCGTCATCACCGTATCTCATATTGCTTACTTTGTGCCCTCCTATTTTAATTCCTGGGTATCCTTCTATGCGTCTCAAATCATTTCACTGTAGATAGAGAAAAGGTCTGGAGCAAGCACACATCCTTGTCAGACACCGCACATTCTCTTCCTATATTTTTAGTTAAAAAACTTTGTACAGTGCGATCTTTACTTAAGCTCATGTATCTTTATGTAAGTCGCCATGTAGCGATGTATTTTCTGGCTTTATTTTTCCTTCAAATTTCAAAGAGGGTTAGAACGAGAAAGAGAAATAGAGAGAGAGAGAGAGAGAGAGAGAGAGAGAGAGACAGACAGACAGACAGACAGACAGCATAAGCATACAATGACAATATATATATATATATATATATATATATATATATATATTAAAATTTAAGTTATTTTTGTTTTAAATATTTTTTTATATAAGCCTCTAGTTTTAAATGTTACAAAACTTATAACCATTTCTAAAGAAACTCAAGTTTCAGTATACATTGTCGATTTTAGTCGAGACGCCTATAATACAAGCCTTTTCAGTTGAATATTGCTCACCCGATCGGCTGGTTAATCAGCACACTGTTACGATGACATTTGTTAATAACTATCTAGAGCAACTCCTTCACAGTCAAAACAACATCGTTCTCAAAACATAGCGAGGGCGTGTTTTTTTACATTGTGAATGTCAAGGTGGTGGTTCTTGTGGAAACGGTCGACCTAGTTTTGGATTAACAAAAGACACAAACGTTTGTTGCCTCGTCTTTTTTTCCTAGTCTTTATTTGGCTAAGGTTTCACCCCCCATATTAATCTTTCTTTTTTGTGATTCCTTTTCAGAAGTAAAACGTGGGACCTTGTTTGAATCCTCAAAGCTTTCTTATCATCCATTTACGCATTTAAAGAGAACATGAAAACTATGTTGACTGGAGTAAAAACCTAAATAATGATTTTGAAAAAAATTTATGTGAATTATTAAAGTCAAACAAATTAAAGTTCATTTAACAGGCAATGCCCTTATATGTATTATCTCTTTTAATGAAAATATCATATTCGTTTATGTTATATACATAAGTTTCACTGACTTTATTTTTAAAAGACTGTTATGTGTCTTTTTAATTATTTTAGAAAACAATGTGTATTATAATGATTCCTTTTTATATTTTTATAATTTGGATTTCTCTGAATAAACTCAGATAACACTCTTTTTTTTATCTGTCTTTGTTGTTTTTGATAAATGTCCTGTTTTTAATAGGTTTTCGTATGTGTTTATGGTATTCATCAAGTGATTTCAAATTATTGCAATTTGCACAGAGTTTAAGATCCGTCATTTTTATACAAAAGAAATATTGAACTTCATTTTACAGTAATAGAAACATAAACCCTTATTACCGAACTGATAATGCGTGGGTGGTATGTGTTGGAAACATAACATGGAATAGCCAACTGCCACAAAGATGGTGAATCAATATTGAATAATTAAATAGGGGGTGACAAAATCCTCTTTATTTCTATCTCTACAAATCAAGCATAATTAAATATTCTAATTCGAAATTTAAAAAAAAATTCAAAACGGTAGAAAGATTTCCATTTTTTCTTTCTCTATACTAATAAAATAGACATGCTGTAGAATCGAAATGATCCCTATAAATCATCAAAATAATACCATATTATCAAAATGTAATCGAATTTCAGACCGGAGTAAAATTGGAATTATGCTAATTATAGAGATTTCCAAATTGGAATTAACCAGCGGCCATATTAGAAATATGCTAATTAAAGAGACTTCCAAATCGGAATTAACCACGGCCATATTGGATTACCAAAATGAAATATTGGATTTATGCTAATTATAGAGATTGCCAAAATACAATACACTGGCGGCCATGTTGGAATTATGCTAATTATAGAGATGGCCAAAATAGAATTAATCGGCGGCTATATTGGATTTATGCTAATTATAGAGATGGCCAAAATAGAATCAACTGGCGGCCACATTGAAATTATGCTTATCATAGTGATGGCCAAAATAAAATTAACCCGAGGCCATATTGGCATTATGCTAATTATAGAGATGGCTAAAATAGAATTCACCGGCGGCTATATTGGATTTATTGTATTTATATAGATTACCAAAATGAAATTGGATTATGATAAGTACCAAGATAAAATATTGGTAAATAAGCTACTTATAGAGATTGCCAAAATAGAATTCACCGGCGGCCATATTGGATTTATGCTGATTATAGAGATTACTAAATTGGAATTAACTGGCGGCCATATTGGATTATACTAAATATACACATTGCCTAAAAGAATTATCTGGCGGCCATATTGAAATTATGCTAATTATTGAGATGGCCAAAATAGAATTAATCGGCGGCCATATTGGAAGTAAGCTAATTATAGAGATGGCCAAAATAGAAATTAACCGGCGGCCATATTGGATTTATTGTATTTATATAGATTACTAGAATGAAAATCGAATTATGCTAATTATAGAGATGGCCAAAATAGAATTAATCGGCGGCCATATTGGAAGTAAGCTAATTATAGAGATGGCCAAAATAGAATTAATCGGCGGCCACATTGAAATTATGCTTGTTATAGAGATTACCAAGATAAAATCAACCGGCGGCCATATTGGCATTATGCTAATTTTAGAGATGGCCAAAATAGAATTCACCGGCGGCCATATTGGATTTATCGTATTTATATAGATTACCAAAATGAAATTGGATTTATGATAAGTACCAAGATAAAATATTGGTAAATAAGCTACTTATAAAGATTGCCAAAATAGAATTAACCGGCGGCCATATTGGATTTATTTTATTTACATAGATTACCAGAATGAAATTCGAATTATGCTAATTATAGAGATGGCCAAAATAGAATTAATTGGCGGCCATATTGGATTTATTGTATTTATATAGTTTACCAGAATGAAATTCGAATTATGCTAATAATAGAGATGGCCAAAATAGAATTAACCGGCGGCCATATTGAATTTATGCTAATTATAGAAATAGCGAAAATAGAATTAACCCGAGGCCATATTGGCATTATGCTAATTATAGATATGGCTAAAATAGAATTAACCGGCGGCCATATTGGATTAAATGTACTTATATAGATTACCAAAATGAAATTGGAATTATGCTAATTATAGAGATGGCCAAAATAGAGTTAACCGCCGGCCATATTGGATTTATTGTATTGAATTTAAGCTAATAGAATTAAAAAATAGAATTAATCGGCGGCCACATTGGATTTATGCTAATTATAGAGATTGCCAAAATAGAATCAACTGGCGGCCACATTGTAATTATGCTTATTATAGATAGAGATTACCAAGATAAAATTAACCGGCGGCCATATTGAATTTATGCTAATTATAGAGATGGCCAAAATAAAATTAACCCGAGGCCATATTGGCATTATGCTAATTATAGATATGGCTAAAATAGAATTAACAGGCGGCCATATTGGATTAAATGTACTTATACAGATTACCAAAATAAAAATTGGAATTATGCTAATTATAGAGATGGCCTAAATAGAATTAACCGGCAGCCATATTGGATTTATTTTAATAACATAGATTACCAGAATGAAATTCGAATTATGCTAATTATAGAGATGGCCAAAATAGAATTAATTGGCGGCCATATTGGATTTATTGTATTTATATAGTTTACCAGAATGAAATTCGAATTATGCTCATAATAGAGATGGCCAAAATAGAATTAACCGGCGGCCATATTGAATTTATGCTAATTATAGAAATAGCGAAAATGAAAATAACCCGAGGCCATATTGGCATTATGCTAATTATAGATATGGCTTAAATAGAATCAACCGACGCCCATTTTGGATTAAATGTACTT
>JAWDGP010002709.1:70000-89543 GCA_033675545.1 Elysia crispata | reverse complement strand
ATAAGATAAAGTAAGACTTGTATATTCTATTGTGTAAATAAGATAAAGTAAGATTTGTACACTCTATTGTGTAAATAAGATAAAGTAAGACTTGTATACTCTATTGTGTAAATAAGATAAAGTAAGATTTGTACACTCTATTGTGTAAATAAGATAAAGTAAGACTTGTATACTCTATTGTGTAAATAAGATAAAGTAAGACTTGTACACTCTATTGTGTAAATAAGATAAAGTAAGACTTGTATACTCTATTGTGTAAATAAGATAAAGTAAGACTTGTATACTCTATTGTGTAAATAAGATAAAGTAAGATTTGTACACTCTATTGTGTAAATAAGATAAAGTAAGACTTGTATACTCTATTGTGTAAATAAGATAAAGTAAGACTTGTATACTCTATTGTGTAAATAAGATAAAGTAAGACTTGTATACTCTATTGTGTAAATAAGATGAAGTAAGATTTGTATACTTCATTGTGTAAATAAGATAAAGTGAGACTGGTATTACTCTATTGTGTAAATAAGATAAAAGAAGACTTGTAAGTATTCTATTGTTTATATAAGATAAAGTAAGATTTGTACACTCTATTGTGTAAATAAGATAAAGTAAGACTTGTAGACTCTATTGTGTAAATAAGATAAAGTAAGATTTGTATACTCTATTGTGTAAATAAGATAAAGTGAGACTTGCATACTCTATTGTGTAAATAAGATAAAGTAAGACTTGTATATTCTATTGTGTAAATAAGATAAAGTAAGATTTGTACACTCTATTGTGTAAATAAGATAAAGTAAGACTTGTAGACTCTATTGTGTAAATAAGATAAAGTAAGATTTGTACACTCTATTGTGTAAATAAGATAAAGTAAGACTTGTATACTCTATTGTGTAAATAAGATAACGTAAGACTTAAATACTCTGTAGGGTAAATAAGATAAAGTAAGACTTGTATACTCTATTGTGTAAATAAGATAAAGTAAGACTTAAATACTTTGTAGGGTAAATAAGATAAAGTAAGACTTGTATACTCTATTGTGTAAATAAGATAAAGTGAGACTTCTATACTCTATTGTGTAAATAAGATAAAGTAAGACTTCTATACTCTATTGTGTAAATAAGATAAAGTAAGACTTAAATACTCTGTATGGTAAATTAGAGCAAGACAGACTCATTACTCTTTTAAGCAAATTAGATAAAGTAAGAGTTATATATTCTCCTTGTTTTGAGTAAACAGCTTAAAGTAAGACTTACGTACTCCCCTTGAGCCGATTAGCTAAGTTAAATGAAGACCTGTATACTGTCTTTGTGTTGAGTAACCAGATTGAAATCCTGTCTGCCTGTCTGTCTGTCTGTCTGTCTCTTTCTCTCTCTATCTCGGTCTCTATCTGTCTGTCTGTCTGTTTGTCTCTCTCTCCCTTTATCTCTGTCTATCTCTGTCTTTGTCTCTCTTTCTCTCTCTCTCTCTCTCTCTCTCTCTCTCTCTCTCTCTCTCTCTCTCTCTCTCTCTCTTTCTCTTTCTCTCTCTATCTATCTCTTTTCCTCCTCAGTTTATCTCTTTGTCTGTGTCTCTCTATCTTTGACTCTATTAGTTCAGGCTTGTGTAAAGTTGATTAATTTGTATGCGTATATCTATCTATCTCCCTGTCTATCTATATATCTCTCTGTCTGTCTGTCTATTTATCTATCTGTCTATCTATCTATCGATCTCTCTGTCTGTCTGACTGCCTCTCTCTCTCTCTCTCTCTCTCTCTCTCTCTCTCTCTATATATATATATATATATATATATATATATATATATATATATCTTTATTTATATCTGTTAATCTATAAAAAAAAGTCCAAAAAGGCAAAAAAGAAAAAAAATTGAGAGAGATTCAGAGAAAACTTAAGGAAAAAAAACTACAAAGCGATATGAAGAAGATATAAAGGTAGATAAAAAGATGGATAACCAGACAGAAATATAGATAGGTAATAAGATTGATTGATTCATTGATTGATATAGAAAGATATAAATACACACAGATAGATCGATAGATAGATAGGTTGACTGATAGATCGATATGTATACAAAGAGAGAAAGAGAGGGAAGACAGAGAGAGAAAGAGAGAGAGAGAGAAAGAGAAAGACAGAGTTAAATAGACGGATAGAAAGATAGATAGTTCAGTGTGTCGCCCAAAACTGGGCACAAATCATCTAAGTGCAATATAATAGTCTCAGAAGTCTTAAAGTCCTTTACAGTCACGAGGACTCGATATTAGCGGGTGTACGAACGCCACTAACTACACAAATATTCCACACACACACACACACAGTAAACTTCCTCGTATCTGCTTCCCGATCTCTCTCTCTCTCTCTCTCTCTCTCTCTCTCTCTCTCTCTCCCATCTCTCTCTCCCCAATCTCTCTCCCACATCTCTCTTTCTCCCCCCTCTCCCCCTTTTCTCTCACTCTCTCTCTCACCCATCTCTCTCTCCCCAATCTCTCTCCCACCTCTCTCTCTCTCTCTCACCCATCTCTCTCTCCCCAATCTCTCTCCCACCTCTCTCTCTCCCCAATCTCTTTCCCACCTCTCTCTCTCTCTCTTCTTCCACCTGTCTCTCTCCCACGTCTCTCTTTCTCTCTTCTCCCACCTCTCTCTCTCTCCCCAATCTCTTTCCCACCTCTCTCTCTCTCTTCTTCCACCTGTCTCTCTCCCACGTCTCTCTGTCTCTCTTCTCCCACCTCTCTCTCTCCCCAATCTCTCTCCCACCTCTCTCTCTCCTACCTCTCTCTCCCCAACCTCTCTCTCTCTCTCTCTCTCTCTCTCTTCTTCCACCTCTTTCTCCCACCTCTCTCTGTCTCTCTTCTCCCACTTCTCTCTCTCACCTCTCTCTCTCACCTCTCTCTCTCCCACCTCTCTCTCTTCTCCCACCTCTCTCTCTCTCACCTCTCTCTCCCACCTCTCTCTCTCTCCCACCTCTCTCTCTCATCTCGCTCCCCCACCTCTCTCTCACCTTTCTCTCTCTCACCTCTCTCTCCCACCTCTCTCTCTCATCTCGCTCCCCCACCTCTCTCTCTCATCTCGCTCCCCCACCTCTCTCTCTCATCTCGCTCCCCCCCCCCCCTCTCTCTCTCATCTCGCTCCCCCACCTCTCTCTCTCATCTCGCTCCCCCACCTCTCTCTCTCCTCTCTCTCTCTCCCTCTCTCCTCTCTCTCTCTCCTCTCTCTCTCTCTCTCTCTCTCTCTCTGTCCCCTCTCCCGCCTGCTGCCCCAGGTCGATCTTTCACCGCGCGCACCTGGTCCAGGCACAAACTCCACGGCTGGTTTGGCCATGGTCAGACTCCAGATGCTGCCTGATGCCAGGCCAAACGCTGACGTTGTGGTCATTCTCATCACGGACGGTCCAGCCGATGACAGGTGAGCGGTCAACCTTTGTGGTCAGTCTATCGAGGGACCAAGTCAGTGAATTATTAAAAGTAGATTTTAAATCTTTTATCTTTATACCGTTCAAAAAGCTGAAGTGCTGAAGGAAGTTTTTAAAAAAGTCACAATATCAATTAATGCGCATTTCGCACTTTCCAAGCGATCATCACGGAAGAGCAGGTATTGGAAAAGGGGGAGGGGGGGGGGTCAATTAGCGTGGCATGAGGATAAGATTTAAAAGTTCTCACTGCAGCCCTCAGGGAGGGGGGGTCCAATCAAACTGAAAAACAGGACAGTTTTAGACTCAAAGAATCAATAGCTGGTCAGGCTCTGGTCAGGTATAGAAAGGCCATCGCAGCTAACTTTTAAAGAAATAAAATAATCTCGGGGGTTAAAATTAGTTTGTATCAAATTTCAATCTACGATGATAACCTAGGGTCATCTGTGTAACCCGCAGGTCATAGATGAAAGATGCGTGTCAGTCTGTCCGTCCGTCTCTGTCTGTCTGTCTCTCTCTGTCTCTGCCTCTGTCTATCTGTCTGTCTGTCTCTCTCTGTCTCTGCCTCTGTCTGTCTGTCTGTCTGTCTGTCTGTCTGTCTGTCTGTCTGTCTGTCTCTCTCTCTCTCTCTCTCTCTCTCTCTGTTTATATGATTTAACACCAGCTTCCTCCTTTCCATCTCACTCTACATTTCTTTCCCTTCTCAGGTTAGGTGCGATAACCGAGGCGGTACTGCTGAGAAATCTGGGCGTGACCATCCATACGATAGGGGTGGGGCCAATGGCCCCACAGGCGGAGCTTGAGCAGATTGCGTCCACGCCTTCCTGTAGCCACGCCCACACTGTCGCGTCCTACTTGGATCTGGACGTCGCCAAGCTTCATTTGGAGAAATTCTCATGTCAACAATGTCAGTGCCATATATGTATATATATATATATATATATAGTTTGAAGATGGAATAATTGATAAGAGTGCTAACTGTGGGAGCTTTTCATAGATTTAGAAGATCTTACCTTAAATTCTCTACGTATGATATTGGTGTTTCAAGCGGAGGACAATATATGTATATTATATTATGGTAGCCATTGTCTTAAAACTTTCAGCAGGCTCTAACTGACCTGGTCAACCTTTATACGGGATATGTGGACCCATCCACCCTGTCATTGCTCTGGAATGTTTTCAATGTAATTTTATCAAGACGCCAATGAAAATGGCCTTTTTAACAAAGAACTTTTTTTTCAATTAAAAGGTTTAGATCTATTATAACACCATATTATTTTTAAGTGCTACAAGCCCGTGGGATTCCCCCTTTCAAAGCATAAATAATTCTGTTCAATCCTGTCTTGGAACTATTCTTCACATGACTTTTTTTCTGTATGGCCTTGTGTAGCAGCGCCTCAGCTGTTGACTCTGGGAGAATCCACACATAGCTGCTCCAGAGATTTCATTGGTCAAATACCCACAGATGGGCGGGGCTATGCTGTCACGGTGAGAGTTGAGCGGTTTGATGTCTGTTTAGAACTGTGCGCACCGTAATGAGCCACGTCAATGTGTTGTCTTTGTCATTACACTGCTCTATAGTTTGGGATAAAAAAAGTTACCAAGTTTTGGAATTTCCCGAACATGACAGAGAAGAATGGAGGACGATTGGTGGTTGAAATGCGCGCAGTTCTGTAACTCGAGGGTAAAACCATCGAGGTATATTGAATTTCCCCAAGAGGGATGAATAAAGTAAATCTTATCTTATCTTATGCAGACATACTATTATAACACAGAGTTAATTTTCTCGAATAGAATTGACTTCTAGCTTGCCACTAGAAATTGGTAAACTCGCTCTTGCCTTGAGAAAAGATTTCATTTGAATTTTTGTTTTTCAGTCGACGTGTATGTAAAGAGGGGTGCCGCTCCAGGGTGTACGAGGAAAGTTTTGGGATGTTCGAAATATCAGAGATTCACAGCAAGTTTCTGACATTATCATCCTTTTGTCCTCCAAAGATATTTAGGAATTTAACTAAATTTGAGTGAAAGTACTTCTTATAAATCTTGATAGGCAACGAAAATATAGACTGGCAAATTTCATCCTTGCCAAGCTCAACCATCGGTGTTAGCCGATCTTGGAAACAGAGAAGAAAGCACCTGCGAACTAAACACAATATGTGCCGGTACTTTATCAGTTGAAAATCTCAGATCAGCTATCAACTGGGAACTGAAGAGAAAATTAATGTAAAGTGTGCATTGAGGAAAATCAATTTGTATAGGCCGACTCTTTACTTCTTAGTTAAGATTGCCGCTAGAAACTCAGGAGGAATTTTGAGCCTACGATGCTTACGTAAAAATGATCATACTTTCTTAATTATTCCTGAAGATTCTTAAACAGAGTTCAATAACTATAGCTTGAGTAACGGGTATTCAAGAAAACACTGCTCTTCCCCAGATTACGATAACTGACGGGTCTGCTGATATCCTGGCCTCCTACACCACAACGAAACCAACCAGCACGCAGAGCGACATGCGCCACACCCTAACCCCCGCCCAGCCAGCTGTCGTTCAAAGCAGAGATCCCCGCCCACTAACCATTGCTGTGAGGACGATGGGCGGAGCTTCAGGCCTCAGGACGTGTGGTGGCAACGTCACTGTGTCAGTGGATTTGTTGAATGCAAGAATTCAAGGTAGTCAGATGGCGTTCAGTGAAACCATGTGTTGACCCAGAGCCCACAACCGAATGTTTTGTGCTTGTTGATCATTTCACTAGTGCATAATGAAAATTCGTTTGTAAAATTAAAAATACTCAGATGTTTCAGTATTTTTTGTCCTAGAAGTCTTTCCAGGGGTCTCCTGCAGGTCAGAGGTGTATGCAAATATAACAAAGTATATATCACGTATTTAGGAAATCCAAGGAATCGTTGTAGTAATAGACCTTGGTCTAAGTTACTTTAGATTGAATGAGTATCCACCATTAGGCCTCACTTGATACTTCTGACCTTCTCAAGACATGCTGCTGCCATCTTATCCATTTTTCTTTAAGAAATTTGAAGTAATCTGGTTACAGGTACTCAACCACATTGGTCAAGCCATATAGTGTCAAGTTTTTGAAGGCATTTTCATAGTTTTGTTTCCTCAAATCGTTTACAAAACACGGAATGTGTATTCACAGCTTTTTTTCTCTGTTTTGCCTCGCAGAGTGTAATGGGAAGTTCATGGACCTCCTCTTACTGTGGGATCACGCCCTCCTTCCCGACAGCTCGGCCTTGGCCTCGATGGGGAATTTGAGCGCAGAACTGGTGGGCAAGTTCGCCATAGCTCAAGACAAACACAGAGTGGGCGTGGCAATATTTGACCAATCAGCTCACAATGTCGTTTGGCTCAGAGATACGGAGAACTTTCCCAAGGTAGAACTGTAGTCATTATATAATTATACAAAAAAATAAGCTTTAGAGAAATGCATTCAACACAAACTGAAGATAGGTAATATGTTTCCATTTCTGAACAAAATTACTTGCAATTCCCCCGTTTGACCTTGTTCAGTTTCTGACGACCTTGAACCAAGCCCAACTTCCTGGCACGTCCTTGACTTCTGACGTTGGAGCGGCCTTGAAGTGGTCCCGTCAGATCGGATTGTCTCTCCAACATGGCGCCAGGACAACTTCCGGAAAGACGGTAGTTATCTTTACAACGGGCACTCCGACAAGCCGAAGTGACATTCTACAAGAGGTGAGCTTTACTCTACAGGACCGCAGTTAAACCAACGCGAAACTTCACTGTCACCATTTGATCTGAAATAATTCAGTTTCGCAAAAACTTAGGCCTAGCGAATCAGACCCTTAGCATCTTTTCTTATCTATATAATGGGCACTGCACTAAAGTGTTCAAATCTGATGTTCAACATTTTCTGCCCGTAGCCCAATCGTTCGGGAATCCCCCAAGTATAACATTGGCGTGTAAATATTTTGAGATGGACGCAAGGTCAATGAAGAATGAAGTGGCGCTGAAAGTTTTGCTCAAAAGCAGTCAATACTTTCAACATGTCAATTGTTGATTTTTCAGGGAACGGGTATCCTGGCTATGTAGCCAAATAAACCTTCAGAGGTAAATTTACAAAAGAAAAGAGGGAGGCAGAACACTACTTTATTCTGGCCATGTAGCCAAAATAATCTTCAGAGACCAACTTACAAAAGAGAGGGGGAGACAGAACTCTACTTTATTCTGGCCATGTAGCCAAAATAACCTTCAGAGGTAAACTTACAAAACAAAAGAGGGAGACAGAACTCTACTTTATTCTGGCCATGTAGCCAAAATAACCTTCAGAGGTAAACTTACAAAACAAAAGAGGGAGACAGAACTCTACTTTATTCTGGCCATGTAGCCAAAATAACCTTCAGAGGTAAACTTACAAAACAAAAGAGGGAGACAGAACTCTACTTTATTCTGGCCATGTAGCCAAAATAACCTTCGGTGGTAAACTTACAAAACAAAAGAGGGAGACAGAACTCTACTTTATCCTGGCCATGTAGCCAAAATAACCTTCAGAGGTAAACTTACAAAACAAAAGAGGGAGACAGAACTCTACTTTATTCTGGCCATGTAGCCAAAATAACCTTCAGAGGTAAACTTACAAAACAAAAGAGGGAGACAGAACTCTACTTTATCCTGGCCATGTAGCCAAAATAACCTTCAGAGGTAAACTTACAAAACAAAAGAGGGAGACAGAACTCTACTTTATCCTGGCCATGTAGCCATAATAACCTTCAGAGGTAAACTTACAAAACAAAAGAGGGAGGCAGAACTCTACTTTATCCTGGCCATGTAGCCAAAATAATCTTTAGAGACCAACTTACAAAAGAAAAGAGGGAGGCAGAACTCTACTTTATCCTGGCCATGTAGCCAAAATAATCTTTAGAGACCAACTTACAAAAGAAAAGAGGGAGGCAGAACTCTACTTTATTCTGGCTACCATGACCGTTTTACACACTCTGTAATCTTTACAGTGACAAATTCTCTATGACTTTGTAAATCGGAAATGCCCGTGTAAAGAGCCAAAACAAATTCTCAGTCGTGAAATGTTTTTGCTTAATTCTTTCTCAGGCGAGCCTTCTCCGAGCTCAGGGTGCACGGGTGATCGTTGTCGCGTTAGGTGGTCAGTTTGATGACCAGCTACTGACCGGTGTGGCAGGCACCAGTCTCCACCTCTTCAAAGTGGCCAATGTCAAGGACATAAGCTCCAACATGGCGGCCCTCGGCCAAGCTGTGTGTGCAGGTGAGGGCAATACAAGGTGAAGGTCGTGAAAGATTGACAAATTCCTTCATTTTTAATATCGACTTATTCTTTCTTGTAGGAATTTCTTCTCAGTGTTTAATATACATGTTTTTAAAAAAAAAAAAAAAAAAAAGGATAGTAAAGAATACATTGTTTTCAAAAACAATTATCAGAAACTTACTTTCCCTAGGATTTCTATGAAGAACTCTGCCTAAGGAAAGGTCTCTTTGGGGTCTGACTCACATTAATTATTACCTACTTTCGGAGTAATCCAAAGTTCATTTTCCCAGTTATAACGACAGGGCGACTTGCGTCCCTTTTCTTCACTCACGATTTACTAGTTAGTCGCTCTGGGTTATAACTGCTACGGTCTAGCCGTGCGGATATGTCTTATAAAACCAGTCATCATGTCAGCCCAATACTATATCCGCCTGCAGACTTTATCATCTCGGCCTAAACTAATATCTTCCGACAATCGCATGCTGTGAAAGCTGATCAGTCAATAAATCAATCAACTAATAAGTAAACTTATGAAATATTCATGGAATCATCAGTCATAAAAGAATCTATTAATCAATAAACCATTATCCACTTAACTGTATGGCCATTCGTTGAGTTATCCTTCATAATCCAATCAATCATTCAAAACAATTAACGACTTAACTGCTTGGCCATTTGTTGAGTTGTCCCTCATAATGCGATCAATCATTCAATTAAGGGATCATTTCTTGATTTAATCCAATTAATCAGTCAAATGAGGGACCATTTTATTCATATAGTTCAAGCACTCAGTCAATATAGGGACCATTTAATTGAATATATCCAACCAATTAATCCATCAACTTCTGTTCTGATAGACTAAAACCATACATAAATCAATCACTCAATAAATCGATCAATTACTGCCTATACCCCCAGATGTATCTGTTCTTTGCCTGGAGCAAGGCTCACCTAGACCGTGTTCCACAGATGATCTGCTCAACAGCAAATATGGCTCCAGCGTAATAGCAGGTAGCTGTATAGATTTGTAGAACATTCTTTTCCTGTGGTATCAAAGCGATGCTACAATAAAATAAAAATTCGAACCATCAACACGATAACGGGATTTTTATACACACGGGTATTGCTATGAGATATAAGTGCAGCCATTATTTTTCTTACCGCACCAAAAGATGATACAAGCAAATCAAGAAAGATGAAAATTTTAGAAGAATTTTCGCATCTTGCTATGAGAGATTGTGCAGCGACTCGTAGACCAAAAATAAAAAAAAAATAAAACAGGAAAAACGAAGCTTGGAGAGTTGAATATAGCAAGAAAACGTGTGACGTGACTTTTAATTTCATGATTTATTTTGTCTTGCGCATGTTTTTTTTTTAAATACAAAACACAAGACAAAACATGGATGACAGTAGGACATAGAATTATACATTTCCTTACATAAACAATGCATGAATCACGTCATTCACTCAAACAAAATGATTTATATAAAAACAACATCATATGCAGAGTTATTCCTCCTTGATTGGCATTGTCTCCCTTCTCCCATCTATTTTTCTTCCTCACCCAAACACGTCCTGGCGTGACCCAGACCGAGACTTGACCTTTAACCCTTGTGGAGCCCTCCAGTTGCAGGGTCACCCGTCCTCTCCAGGTTTCCTCATCCCAGTAGACCAGACCGCTTCATCATCTGTGACAGCAAGGCGCAGGTAGGACATGACTTAGTGGGTTTGGCATCTCTGGTATCAGTAACGCCCAGGTAGGACCTAACTAGGCCCTGGTATCAGTAAGACTAAGGTAGGACCTGACTTAGTGGGTTTGTTGTCACTAAATCAGGTCCTATTGGGCCTTAGTTAGTAGGTTTGAGGTCATTGGTGTTTTATGAGGCCCCTTGAGGACCTGCATTAGTGGTTTTAAGATCCTGGTATCAGTAAGGTCCAGGTAGTACCTGATTTTTATTATTTTGAGGTTCTCGTATCCGTTAAGTCCAAGTAGGACCTGACTTAGTAGGACTGAGATCTTGGTATCAGTAAGGCCCAGGTAGTACCTGATTTTTTTTTATTTTGAGGTTCTCGTATCCGTTAAGTCCAAGTAGGACCTGACTTAGTGGGTTTGAGATCCTGGTATCAGTAAAGCCCAGGTAGTACTTGATTTTTCTATTTTGAGATTCTGGTATCAGTTAAGCCCAAGTAGAATCTGACTTAGTAGGACTAAGATCTTGGTATCAGTAAGGCCCAGGTAGGCCCTACTTAGCTGTTTGCGATCTTGGTATCAGTAAGGCCGAGGTAGGCCCTACTTAACTGTTTGAGATCCTGGTATCAGTAAGGCCGAGGTAGGCCCTACTTAGCTGTTTGAAATCCTGGTATCAGTAAGGGCCAGGTAGGCCCTACTTAGCTGTTTGAGATCCTGGTATCAGTAAGGGCCAGGTAGGCCCTACTTAACTGTTTGAGATCCTGGTATCAGTAAGGCCGAGGTAGGCCCTACTTAACTGTTTGAGATCCTGGTATCAGTAAGGCCGAGGTAGGCCCTACTTAACTGTTTGAGATCCTGGTATCAGTAAGGGCCAGGTAGGCCCTACTTAGCTGTTTGAGATCCTGGTATCAGTAAGGCCCAGGTAGGCCCTACTTAGCTGTTTGCGATCTTGGTATCAGTAACGCCCAGGTAGGCCCTACTTAGCTGTTTGCGATCCTGGTATCAGTAAGGCCGAGGTAGGCCCTACTTAGCTGTTAGAGATCCTGGTATCAGTAAGGGCCAGATAGGCCCTACTTAGCTGTTTGAGATCCTGGTATCAGTAAGGGCCAGGTAGGCCCTACTTAACTGTTTGAGATCCTGGTATCAGTAAGGCCGAGGTAGGCCCTACTTAACCGTTTGAGATCCTGGTATCAGTAAGGGCAAGGTAGGCCCTACTTAACTGTTTGAGATCCTGGTGTCAGTAAGGCCGAGGTAGGCCCTACTTAGCTGTTTGAGATCCTGGTATCAGTAAGGCCGAGGTAGGCCCTGCTTAACTGTTTGAGATCCTGGTATCAGTAAGGGCCAGGTAGTGCCTGATTTTTCTATTTTGAGATTCTGGTATCAGTTAAGCCCAAGTAGAACCTGACTTAGTAGGACTGAGATCCTGGTATCAGTAAGGCCCAGGTAGGCCCTGACTTAGTAGGTCTGAAATCTTGGTATCAGTAAGGCCCAGGTAGTACTTGATTTTTCTATTTTGAGATTCTGGTATCAGTAAGGCCCAGGTAGGCCCTGACTTAGTAGGTCTGAGATCCTGGTATCAGTAAGGCCCAGGTAAACTCTACTTAACTGTTTGAGGCCGTTTGCCTTGAGCATCAAGCACATGAGTAGAAAAAAAAGACGATAACATGACATGCCGCTTATAATATTAAAATTTAACAATGGAATATCAATTTTGCTGCATTTAATCTCAATGCATAATTTTCTCTAGACCTAATAAGATGCTGATTTTATAGCCGCTTTCGCTTATTAAAAAAAAAAAACCTCAGGAATTTGTAAGCCCTCAATGGGCTCTTAACTAATAAAAAATCCGAGAACCGCTTCATCCGAGGTGAAAATATGCAATCGCTTGCTCTTCTCCCTGTACTGCATTTGCGTTTATTAACCCTTTTATAGTATGTGGTACTCCTCCATTTACAGAATAAGGCCAAATGCATGTAAAATTCAGTGCTTTGAGAAAGTCAAAAGTGCAAACATTTTGAGTTTTTAAAACAATGTTTAATCTTGCTATAATCTCATATTGCTAACTTTGTTTAAAGCTAATAAAATTCTAATGTCCAACTATTGAAAATCATGGAAACGCATTATGGAGCCTGGGTCATAATTATGTCTACTCACATTCTGTCAGTCTAGGAAATCTTTCTCCTCTCCTTTCTGTCAGGCTTATGTCATGCTGTTGGTCCAGGTAGTCTGTCTCCTGTCCTCTCTGTCAGGCTCATGTCATGCTGTTGGTCCAGGTAGTCTGTCTCCTGTCCTTTCTGTCAGGCTCATGTCATGCTGTTGGTCCAGGTAGTCTGTCTCCTGTCCTCTCTGTCAGGCTTATGTCATGCTGTTGGTCCAGGTAATCTGTCTCCTCTCCTTTCTGTCAGGCTTATGTCATGCTGTTGGTGCAGGTAGTCTGTCTCCTCTCCTTTCTGTCAGGATTATGTCATGCTGTCAGTCCAGGTAATCTCTCTCCTCTCCTCTCTGCAAGGCTTATGTTGTGCTGTTGGTGCAGGTAGTCTGTCTCCTGTCCTCTCTGTCAGGCTTATGTCATGCTGTTGGTGCAGGTAGTCTGTCTCCTGTCCTCTCTGTCAGGCTTATGTCATGCTGTCAGTCCAGGTAATCTGTCTCCTCTCCTTTCTGTCAGGATTATGTCATGCTGTTGGTCCAGGTAGTCTGTCTCCTGTCCTCTCTGTCAGGCTTATGTCATGCTGTTGGTCCAGGTAGTCTGTCTGCTGTCCTCTCTGTCAGGCTCATGTCATGCTGTTGGTCCAGGTAGTCTGTCTCCTTTCCTTTCTGTCAGGCTCATGTCATGCTGTTGGTCCAGGTAGTCTGTCTCCTGTCCTCTCTGTCAGGATTATGTCATGCTGTTGGTCCAGGTAGTCTGTCTCCTCTCCTTTCTGTCAGGCTCATGTCATGCTGTTGGTGCAGGTAGTCTGTCTCCTCTCCTTTCTGTCAGGATTATGTCATGCTGTCAGTCCAGGTAATCTGTCTCCTCTCCTTTCTGTCAGGCTTATGTCATGCTGTTGGTCCAGGTAGTCTGTCTCCTCTCCTTTCTGTCAGGCTTATGTCATGCTGTTGGTCCAGGTAGTCTGTCTCCTCTCCTTTCTGTCAGGATTATGTCATGCTGTCAGTCCAGGTAATCTCTCTCCTCTCCTCTCTGCAAGGCTTATGTTGTGCTCTGCCCAAACGGACAGTCCTACAGGGCGATTATTAGAGAGTGCGAGTTCGGATCTCCCAATAACGGATTGTTTACAGGCCAGCCCGCCACAGGTCCAGCCAACACTCCCCAGCCAACCAAACCACCGTCTGCAACATCCGTGGTCAATGCAGGAACCGTTTCCCCTGGTGTGGCCAACCCCTGTACCCAAGGAAACCTAACAGCAGGGAACACCGTTCATGAGCTTCCATCCGACAGGTCAGAAAAAAGCAGAAATCAATAAAACTTAACAATGCGCCTATGTTGATACAAGAAATCTATTTATTGTAACAATTGTTGTTCACATTCTTTACAATTCGAAACTGCGATTAAACGCTTATTTAAATCATCTAGATATTTCGAATGTTTGAATATCCAAACTTTGAGGAGCTCGATTCCGACAAGAAAGCACAACAGATTGGATGCGGACTTCACGAAATCAAATTTTAGAGTTGGGTGATGCAAATCTTAAACTATTTTTATTTTTTCAGAGTATTGATAATCTATACACCGATTGTTATCCCGATCACTTTATTCTGTATACTATATAGACCAGGAATGACTCTTACGCAAAACCCGTCAATACTTCATTCTTGTAATTTCCTTTCTATAATCATCCCAGGAGCAAATACATCCGGTGTGGCTCCACACCTGGTCAGTGGTCACTAGAGTCTTGTCCAGCTGCTCAGCTCTGGGTCCAGGCACAGAAGACGTGCAGGTACACCTGCCTCGTGCTGGACATCACAGCAGGTGAGTTGCAGGGCTAGGGTTCGAATCTTTTTTGTTACGTACAATTCATTCAATTACAGTCTGCATGGCCAATTAGCATTTTCTAAAAGATATGAAATTTTCGCAACAACCTTTATTATTTTCGGAGTGTGTAAAATGGCCATCTAGCCAGAATAAAGAGGTTTTCTGTCTCCCTCTTTTCCTTGTAAGTTTACATTTCAAGGTTATTTTGGCTACATGGCGAAAATACCCGATCCCTGTAATTTTTGGTTTTGAAATTTAATACCAAAGGGGAGGTATCTAGTCGTAACTCAACGTTTCAATGAGTTATTTACCATAGTTCCATACTTACCGCAAACTTTAGAAAAAGTGTTTCCAACCTATTGAAAAATGTCAGCATAAGAAAATCCGGAGTCCGGCGCTGAGTTTTTCCCCTCTTACCTCCCTGCTCAATTGGTTCGACCTAAAGCAGACAGATAAAACGGGTTTGTGTAAACATGCCGAGCCATAACAATTTGTTCAGTCTCTTTTTGTCTTACATATTGTAAGAATGGCCCTTGTCTTACAACATGTAAGAATGGCCCGTGTCTTACAACATGTAAGAATGGCCCTTGTCTTACAACATGTAAGAATGGCCCTTGTCTTACAACATGTAAGAATGGCCCTTGTCTTACAACATGTAAGAATGGCCCTTATCTTTTAAAAAAAATGTAAGAATGGCCTTTTGAGGCCAATATTGTCCTTTACTGTGTTCCGCGTTCTCAAATTTTTTCAAAGCACCGTTTACGGGGCCTGATTTTCCCCATCCTTTGTTCACCAGGAACCGTAGATTGCTCACTGCCCAACCCGTGCGGAAGTGGCAGTCTGAAACTCTTCGCGCACCCAACAGACGCCAGCAAGTACATCCGGTGTGGGGCCAGCCAAGAGCCGCTACTCCAGTCATGTCCGCTGGGACAAGTATGGCGGCCTATCCGGCAGCGGTGTGGAAGCCCTTAGAAGTTGCTCGAGAGACCAGAGCGCAAAATAGAGGCAACCAGGGGTGCAAGTGTGACGTCACTGCTGGTTCTAACAGATCACGTTATGTCCCCTGTTATTGTTTTAAAACATATCCTAAAAAATTGAGCTGCGTACTTGATCATTCTTAATCTGTTATTTGCACCATTGCCACAAGCATTATTTTTTCTATACACAGTAACCTTACAGAATTCTGGAGGCAGCTGGTATTTTTTTTTTAAATATTTATTAGACTTTGCAGAAGATTGCAAAATTTGAATATAAATATGCAAGCTGAGAAAACCAAGCCTTTTGTTCTTTAACTAAAACTCCACTCCATCATCAACAATTCACACACGGGAGCAACATATTTTGTATAAGCTATATCAGACATGCCATCAATCATGATTATTTGCTGTTAACAGGGCTTGTCATCTAGGGCGCTCAGAGTTAAAACTGGTACAATCATAAAAAAAAATATGCTTTTCCTTTCCCCGATATTAGTTTTTGTTTTTGTTTTTATCCGCCTCCTAACTTGTCCGTAGAATCTATGACGGTGAGGGCGGCGACTTTTGGCCAAGCCAAGGTAGGGCTTACAAGGTGAGATCCGATCCAACTACCAGGTGACATGACAGACCAGGAGATTTGATCCGGGACATCTACACCGTCAGGCCAGCGTTCTTCCGACTGGGCTGTCCACCGTTCTTGTGGGGTTTTTTCTTCCTCCTTTTTTGTCCATCACAAGATTGTTTGGGAAAATATTTCTGAGAAGTTTAAACAAAGAGAAGCAATATGTTCACCAAAACTAAAATGAAGAGTTCGACAGGTGGGTTGTTTGACACACGTTACTCTCGTCACATTCATAACCACTGTATGGCGACTAAGGTCAGACACACGTTACTCTCGTCACATTCATAACCACTGTACGGCGACTAAGGTCAGACACATGTTACTCTCGTCACATTCATAACCACTGTATGACGACTAAGGTCAGACACACGTTACTCTCGTCACATTCCTAACCACTGTACGGCGACTAAGGTCAGACACATGTTACTCTCGTCACATTCATAACCACTGTACGGCGACTAAGGTCAGACACATGTTACTCTCGTCACATTCATAACCACTGTACGGCGACTAAGGTCAGACACATGTTACTCTCGTCACATTCATAACCACTGTACGGCGACTAAGGTCAGACACATGTTACTCTCGTCACATTCATAACTACTGTACGGCGACTAAGGTCAGACACACGTTACTCTCGTCACATTCATAACCACTGTATGGCGACTAAGATCAGACACACGTTACTCTCGTCACATTCATAACTACTGTACGGCGACTAAGGTCAGACACACGTTACTCTCGTCACATTCATAACCACTGTACGGCGACTAAGATCAGACACACGTTACTCTCGTCACATTCATAACCACTGTACGGCGACTAAGGTCAGACAAATGTTACTCTCGTCACATTCATAACTACTGTACGGCGACTAAGGTCAGACACACGTTACTCTCGTCACATTCATAACTACTGTACGGCGACTAAGGTCAGACACACGTTACTCTCGTCACATTCATAACTACTGTACGGCGACTAAGGTCAGACACACGTTACTCTCGTCACATTCATAACTACTGTACGGCGACTAAGGTCAGACACATGTTACTCTCGTCACATTCATAACCACTGTATGGCGACTAAGGTCAGACACACGTTACTCTCTCCACATTCATAACCACTGTACGGCGACTAAGGTCAGACACATGTTACTCTCGTCACATTCATAACCACTGTACGGCGACTAAGGTCAGACACACGTTACTCTCGTTACATTCATAACCACTGTATGGTGACTAAGGTCAGACACACGTTACTCTCGTCACATTCATAACCACTGTACGGCGACTAAGGTCAGACACACGTTACTCTCGTCACATTCATAACCACTGTATGGTGACTAAGGTCAGACACACGTTACTCTCTCCACATTCATAACCACTGTACGGCGACTAAGGTCAGACACACGTTACTCTCGTTACATTCATAACCACTGTATGGTGACTAAGGTCAGACACACGTTACTCTCGTCACATTCATAACCACTGTATGGTGACTAAGGTCAGACACATGTTACTCTCGTCACATTCATAACCACTGTACGGCGACTAAGGTCAGACACATGTTACTCTCGTTGCATTCATAACCACTGTATGGTGACTAAGGTCAGACACACGTTACTCTCGTCACATTCATAACCACTGTATGGTGACTAAGGTCAGACACATGTTACTCTCGTCACATTCATAACCACTGTATGGTGACTAAGGTCAGACACATGTTACTCTCGTCACATTCATAACCACTGTATGGTGACTAAGGTCAGACACACGTTACTCTCGTCACATTCATAACCACTGTATGGTGACTAAGGTCAGACACATGTTACTCTCGTCACATTCATAACCACTGTATGGTGACTAAGGTCAGACACATGTTACTCTCGTCATATTCATAACCACTGTATGGTGACTAAGGTCAGACACACGTTACTCTCGTCACATTCATAACCACTGTATGGTGACTAAGGTCAGACACATGTTACTCTCGTCACATTCATAACAACTGTATGGTGACTAAGGTCAGACACATGTTACTCTCGTCACATTCATAACCACTGTACGGCGACTAAGGTCAGACACACGTTACTCTCGTCACATTCATAACCACTGTACGGCGACTAAGGTCAGACACACGTTACTCTCGTCACATTCATAACCACTGTACGGCGACTAAGGTCAGACACATGTTACTCTCGTCACATTCATAACCACTTTACAGCGACTAAGGTCAGACACATGTTACTCTCGTCACATTCATAACCACTGTACGGCGACTAAGGTCAGACACATGTTACTCTCGTCACATTCATAACCACTGTACGGCGACTAAGGTCAGACACATGTTACTCTCGTCACATTCATAACCACTGTACGGCGACTAAGGTGAGACACATGTTACTCTCGTCACATTCATAACCACTGTATGGTGACTAAGGTCAGATACATGTTACTCTCTCCACATTCATAACCACTGTATGGTGACTAAGGTCAGACACATGTTTCTCTCGTTACATTCATAACCAATGTACGGCGACTAAGGTCAGACACATGTTACTCTCGTCACATTCATAACCAAAATACGGCGACTAAGGTCAGACACATGTTACTCTCGTCACATTTATAACTACTGTATGGCGACTAAGGTCAGACACATGTTACTCTCGTCACATTCATAACCACTGTATGGCGACTAAGGTCAGACACATGTTACTCTCGTCACATTCATAACCACTGTATGGCGACTAAGGTCAGACACATGTTACTCTCGTCACATTCATAACTACTGTACGGCGACTAAGGTCAGACACATGTTACTCCCGTCACATTCATAACCACTGTATGGCGACTAAGGTCAGACACACGTTACTCTCGTCACATTCATAACCACTGTACGGCGACTAAGGTCAGACACACGTTACTCTCGTCACATTCATAACCACTGTACGGCGACTAAGGTCAGACACATGTTACTCTCGTCACATTCATAACCACTGTACGGCGACTAAGGTCAGACACACGTTACTCTCTCCATATTCATAACCACTGTACGGCGACTAAGGTGAGTCATAACCACTGTACGGCGACTAATTTCAGACACATGTTACTCTCGTCACATTCATAACCACTGTATGGCGACTAATTTCAGACACATGGTACTCTCGTCACATTCATAACCACTGTATGGCGACTAATTTCAGACACATGTTACTTTCGTCACATCCAGTGACATGAGTCGCCGACACAAGATCGAGGTCTGGTTTAACAACAGTGAGGGGCTGACGTGTGTGTAGGAGGCGGGCGGGCGGGCGGAGCGGACAAACCTATCGATTGTCAATATCTGATCTCTCCCTGGCCTGGTATCTGAGATTATCAAAGCTGTACAGGCCGTGACGGTTTAGTTGTATAGGTAGTGAGTTAGTATGGGGAGGTTTGGGGAACAATCTTTAGGGTTATGGAAATGTTAATCATTGTGTATATCTTAACCCCCCCCCACACACACACACAAACATACACTTCGTTTTTACGCCATGAATTTGAGAAAACAAAATAATAGTTACGAATGATTAATTCCTAGTTGTAAATAATTAGAAAGGTTAGGAAATTAATACTATTGCACTTTTAAATT
>JAWDGP010002709.1:47500-52500 GCA_033675545.1 Elysia crispata | reverse complement strand
TCAGAGAGATGTCAACTAGCGAAGGTATATACTAGTGTTGACTATCTCCAGGTGGAGGATAGGCTATATCAGAGAGATGTCAACTAGCGAAGATATATACTAGTGTTGACTATCTCCAGGTGGAGGAAAGGCTATATCAGAAAGATGTCAACTGGCGAAGGTTTATACTAGTGTTGACTATCTCCAGATGGAGGATAGGCTATATTAGAGAGATGTCAACTAGCGAAGGTATATACTAGTGTTGACTATCTCCAGGTGGAGGATAGGCTATATCAGAGAGATGTCAACTAGCGAAGGTATATACTAGTGTTGACTATCTCCTGGTGGAGGAAAGGCTATATCAGAGAGATGTCAACTAGCGAAGGTATATACTAGTGTTGACTATCTCCTGGTGGAGGAAAGGCTATATCAGAGAGATGTCAACTAGCGAAGGTATATACTAGTGTTGACTATCTCCAGGTGGAGGATAGGCTATATCAGAGAGATGTCAACTAGCGAAGGTATATACTAGTGTTGACTATCTCCTGGTGGAGGATAGGTTATATCAGAGAGATGTCAACTAGCGAAGGTTTATACTAGTGTTGATTATCTCCTGGTGGAGGATAGGCTATATCAGAGAGATGTCAACTAGCGAAGGTATATACTAGTGTTGATTATCTCCTGGTGGAGGAAAGGCTATATCAGAGAGATGTCAACTAGCGAAGGTATATACTAGTGTTGACTATCTCCAGGTGGAGGATAGGCTATATCAGAGAGATGTCAACTAGCGAAGGTTTATACTAGTGTTGACTATCTCCAGGTGGAGGATAGGCTATATCAGAGAGATGTCAACTAGCGAAGGTATATACTAGTGTTGATTATCTCCTGGTGGAGGAAAGGCTATATCAGAAAGATGTCAACTAGCGAAGGTATATACTAGTGTTGATTATCTCCTGGTGGAGGATAGGCTATATCAGAGAGATGTCAACTAGCGAAGGTTTATACTAGTGTTGATTATCTCCTGGTGGAGGATAGGCTATATCAGAGAGATGTCAACTAGCGAAGGTTTATACTAGTGTTGATTATCTCCTGGTGGAGGAAAGGCTATATCAGAGAGATGTCAACTAGCGAAGGTATATACTAGTGTTGGTATAGAACAAAGAACCACTTATATCTGCTAACTTGGCTGCGTGGCGGAGTGGGCACCGTGAAGTTCTGATGATTTCAATGGTGTGGGTTTTAATCGGTATCCCAGGGCTTACTGTGCTTGTCTGTGGAAAGGAGTCTGTTCTTTTATTTTTGTTCCTTTTTTTTTTTGTTCATAAATATTTGTGAGCAAATACCCCAGTAAAGCGAACTGACCAACACCCCCGAGATACGCAAACGGTTTGATACAGCGATTCTTGTGGCGACATGACAGCAGCTACCACAAACATCCAAACATCACCATGAGGTTCGAATACCCGCCAGAGATGTATATCGAGATCTCTTGAGAAAAATTGAGCAGTTGAAGAGTTAATGTCTGTCTCTAGTTCTAAGCACATCCCGAGGCTAATAAATCTTTAAAACGCGAGATTAATTCCATTAGCGCAGCCATCCTTTACATAGTGCGTGAGGCAAGCCTGAACAAACTCAATTTCTTTCGGCCTCCTCTTCCTCCTCTCCTGTCCTCTTCATATCCTTCATTCTTCTCTCATTTCCTCTCCCTCTCCTTCCTATCTCTTCCTCTTCCTCCTCTTTCCTCTCCCCGCTTTCTCTTTTCTCCTTCTCCTCCCTCTCCTTTCATCCGTTCACCTTCCTCTCCATTCATCTCGTCTTCTTCCTCTACTCTTCCTCTGCCCTCCTCCTCCCTCTCCCTTCATCCGTTTACCTTCCTCCCTCTTTATCCCGTCTTCTTCCTCTCCTCTTCCTCTGCCCTCCTCCTCCCTCTCCCTTCATCCGTTCACCTTCCTCCCCATTCATCTCGTCTTCTTCCTCTCCTCTTCCTCTGCCCTCCTCCTCCCTCTCCCTTCACCCGTTCACGTTCCTCCCGACCCTCTTTATCCCGTCGCGTTCCTCTCCTCTTCCTCTGCCCTCCTCCTCCCTCTCCCTCATCCGTCCTCCCCAGGGGACTTGTTCCATTGATTATTGACATCAGTGCCAAGACCCTAGGTCGCGACAGGCTAAACTTTCAGAAACCAGTGAACGCGTGTCTCTGCGGTCTGAGAGAGAGAGAGAGAGAGAGAGAGAGAGAGAGAGAGAGAGAGAGAGAGAGAGAGAGAGAGAGAGAGAGAGAGAGAGAGAGATGACACTGCCAGGCCCACTGATCTAGTTGTGGCGTGCCCGTTTGTTGCTTACTCTGCTATAGCCTAGCCGCACAGCACCCGTCCCCTAGATCTAGGATCTGGACGCCGTGATTTTTGTAAATTCGTGTAGGATTGTTTTCACGGTCTCACCGCTTCAACTAGCCTTCAAGTTTGTTCTAATGTTGATGATACTTTGCTCAAATTCTCAACACATTTTTGCCAGACGAGACGATGTCGTTTTGATTTTTTAAGCATTTTGTAGGATCAATCGAAGGGAAGGTAATCCCGTTACGTACTTAAGATGCACTGATATTTATTTACAAATTAGAAGACGAAAAAGTTTTGTATCAGTTTTTTATCATCTTATTCAAACGAACTTTCTTCCGTGGTCTAGATTTTTTTTTTGGAAGTGAGTACATGTGTTTTGCAAAGACATGCTTTTATTGGGACATGTACATGCTGCAGAATGATGCTGTGTTGCCAAGATATGTTTAATCATGTGATACATAAACCGTGACCTTTGCCAGTAGTATCATAAAAATATGTGACTTTTGTTGTGAAGACTCTTTGTAAAAGTGATAATCTGATTTATTATGAAACCCGGTTTCATTTCAGTAAAGTGTGATTTTCTCTCAGTTTCATTTCAGGAAAGTGTGATTTTCTCTCGGTTTCATTAAGTGAATTGTGATTTTTCTCTCTTTAAGCGTCAAATAGTCTTTCCACGACTAGCATGATTTCTAATATGATGATGTGACTGTGTTTCAGAGATAAGTGTTCTAATTTGAGAAGAAAATCCAGAAATAACCCTCCCTTTCTCCCTGTATATAAAAAAAAAATTAGAGAGAGAGTATCAGAGAGCGTTTAAGACTTGTTAGATAATTTTGTAAAATCTATTTATAAATCCTTTTAAGCTTTCGTTACCAGGCACGTTTAAAATAAATGCAACCTAAGAACTCTCACAAGACTGTGCACCTTCTGGTCTTACTTTTTTTAAAAAGAAAATAAGAATGGTTAACTAATTTTGTTAAGTCCAAATATAATTTACTAATCTTTTGTTTTAAACATCTATGATCACGTAGGTTTAAATAACTGCGCTGCTAAGAATTCCTGCAAGGCAGTGCACTTTTATGTACTTAATGCCAAAATTCACAGCTTTCTAGTAAACGCTTAGAAGAATTTAAAAACAGATTGGGATAGTAGAGAATTAACTGATTTCCTTTATTCATAAAAAGCTTAAAAAGGGTTAGAAGGACCTTACAAAAGTTTTGGAAAGTATCCGATTACATGTAGCTGTTTCTCTTAGTAATAATAATTATAAGAACTTCTTTTTCTTTCGCACTTTCAAAACTCGAACTAATTTCTCGAAATCGATACTTTCTCAGGTATCTGGTTTGCTCAAGTGCGATTCCGATTACAAAATGTGTGAAACTTTATTTTTATATAATTTAAAGTTTTGATTACTAATTACCTAAACTTTCATATAATTTTTTCAAGCTTAATAATAATGGTTTACATATTTTATATAATTTCAATTTTTTTTCCTTGATCTCAGATATATCGAGTTATAGATATTGATCAAGCCAGTTTGTCTAGCTGTAAAGTCATAGTTATTTCCCTCAAATAGTGAAGTCTATTTTATTCAATAGTGATACCAACACAGGCTGTGTTACGCTTCAAACTTACCTCAGCTAAAGGATGTCGAGATTATGTTCTTTACCGCACAACATTCTACACAACTAATTTAAATGGATGTTTTAGGTGAATAAACCTCTTGACTTGAGCCAATAATATTTTGTTGTTTCGTTCTCTCCGCACACCTGCCGATTACTGGACGCTCCGCCATGATGACGGTGAAGAGCCGTGCCTAGCTAGATCTAGATCTAGATTCTGGTCTTGTCGAGAAATAGAAATAACTTTAGAAAACTTGAATCTATCGATGTTGTTCCTTAAAAAATTCCCACGATATTGCAAATGGCACAACATTTTTACGTTGAAAAAGAATCAAATCTTGAGATCTTTTGTTGCAATTAATTTTGAAATTGGAGTGCGAAAGTACTAGGCACCTACTGCTAGATTACTTTCATCGGGTCTGCCTAGTGACGTCGTGTTACGGCCCGTCCGCTCAGTGGATTGCCCTGTAACACATGGTAGCCTGGAGCCAGACGTTTTTAATCCAATCCATTAGGTTTCGGTATCTCTATGAGGATGACCCTCTTCTCTACGGGGGACGGAAGTTAAGGGCAGAAGTGAAGGACACACAAATGAAATGTTTGTCTGGGGAACTTGAGCGTCTCGGAGACATTAATTTTGCTTTTCTAAAAGATGTCCATTGATGTCCGTGTGTGTCTTTCTCACTTCCTCTCTCTCTCTCACTCTCTCAATTTCTCTCTCTCTCTCAATTTCTCTTTCTCTCTCTCTCTCTCACTCTCTCAATTTCTCTTTCTCTCTCTCTCTCACTCTCTCAATTTCTCTTTCTCTCTCTCTCACTCTCTCAATTTCTCTCTCACTCTCTCAATTTCTCTTTCTCTCTCTCTCTCACTCTCTCAATTTCTCTTTCTCTCTCTCTCTCTCAATTTCTCTCTCTCTCAATTTCTCTTTCACTCTCTCTCTCTCATTCTCTCTCTTTCTCCCCTTCTCTCTCTCTCTCTCTCTCTCTCTCTTTCTCTCCTTCTCTCTCTCTCTCTCTTTCTCCCCTTCTCTCTCTCTCTCTCTCTCTTTCTCCCCTTCTCTCTCTCT
>JAWDGP010002709.1:35000-45000 GCA_033675545.1 Elysia crispata | reverse complement strand
ATTTTATGTGTGTCCTGCGAGTTTTTTCCCGGAAGACACCGCGTACAATAGCGAGTGACAACGAGGTTATCTAACCTGAAAGGGCTGCAGGGGCAGACAACTCTATCACCTGCCGGCACTAGCACTGGGCGGCGGGCCTGGCTCTAAAAAAGAAATGTAGAAGGCGATGGTTTTTAGATCCAGCTGACAAAATTATCTTCAGGCAGAAATCTCGGTCTCCCTCAGAACACGGGGAAACAAAACAAAACAAAACAAAAAACCGTTGGGACCTGAAATTTGTTTCCTTTTTTGTATCCGTGTAGAGCTTGCGAGCAAAAAAATGGGAGCGGAGCTGCTATTTTTTCCTTCATGTTTCGTTTCTTTTTTGCTTCTTTTTCTTTTTTCCCCCTCGCTCTCGAACGTGACGCGGTAGGGTCTAATGGCGCACAAAATAATCCCCGACTGTCTTGGGTTTTCATCGAAGAAGAGTGGGCGCGATCTATACAGGTCTGTCTGCCGCTGGGTAAGTGTTCCAGTGAATGGTGGAAGTCTTATACATGTAGGATGGAAAGATCGAACTCTTTTGTGCTGGTTACCTCAAGAGTTGAGAGGGGAAGTTAAGAAGCTCGCTTAATATGTAGTTAGAAAAACGAAGCAGCTGACTCCCTCAAAATAAATATGATGAAACATACATACATACATACATACATACATACATACATACATACATACATACATACATACATACAAACATACATAAATACAACATACACACATACATACATACATATATAAAATTCCAGATCTCTAGATCTAGCTCCTGATATTTTAATCAGTTAATCTGACGGTGTGATGAAAATATTTACTTGTTTGGTTGAACATGTCAGTTCACATTGCACACAAACTTGTAGTTTATGTAATAAATGAATATGTTTCTCGGATCCGTGTAGAAGGACGTGGATAGTGTATTTATAGTTCAAATGTGTGGACTTTTTTAGTTTCAGTTTTTCGTTTCTCACCCTGATATTACAACCGCATTTTCTTCCAAGCATTTTGTTTTGCGCAGTAAATCAATTTGTCTACGCTAGATCAAACATAAACGTGTTTGCATCAGATCCGTCGAGTTTCGGATTTGTGTCGGTGTTTTTTGTGGCTACTGCTGCGGCGAATCTCTCTCAAAAATTCTGCTTCATACTCGAATCTAAAAATAGCAAACCTGTGTAATTTTTCCTGGTTATTCCTTGGAGAACTTACCTTCTGATGGATTCTGTTATGTACAATACGAACAAAAAAAGTAAACAAAAAAAAAAAAAAGAAAAAATGTTTTAAAGATATTAGGTTTTGTTGTGATACTTACTCGACTATTGTTTCTCTTGGTGGTTTTCTTAGAATTCCTTCTTGTTTTGGAGCCAAACTAACTCAATCAAGGCTAACAATGACAGTGTATATGATGATTTCTTGGAAATCCATCCCAACCAGCCCTCACTAATCAGATCGCTGTCAAAATTCGATCCCCCTACAGAAATCACGGAGTGACATTCAATGTTTCTCTCGCCACAGATCTTCACCAAGGTACCAACTCGTAAATATCATTCGCTATTATTTGTATACTACCCCATCCACTTTTTGGACTTCACTTCAGCCTGATGTATAGAGATAGAGCTATTTCGTCTGGATGGAAGCAAGGTGCAATGATTGAAATATAAACCACAGCTCTGATAGATTGGAAGAATCAGAACTTAGCAAGGCTAGACCACAATTCCACCCAGGAAAATTAGCAACTTCCGCTGTTGCAAAAGAGCTCCACAAAGCTGCAAGTTCTGCTAAAATCATAACAGTTTACTGACTACTGCTCCGGAAGTCTCCGTTTATTGTGGTGAGGGCGTGTAAAATAAATAAACAGAAACAACTGAACATTCGGAAATTACTAGTGACAACAGAGTAGGAGTTCTGCCTTTGAATTTCCTTGCGAATGCCACACGGTTTATTTCTCAAGAGATCGGTCAGGATGGACCAGAGCTTTGAGATCTAGAACCTTCTAAAGGGCCCGGAGACCAGGACCAATCATCGTCCATCTAGTGATGCTGCTGGCCTCCGTCGGGCACTCTTGACGGTGACGTATCGGGATGGCTAGCGGTGCCGTCAGTCCCGACTCTCAGGGAGGAGGGGAGCTCGTGGTGGGATGGCTGCACGTTTGGGGTAGGTTGGGCTTCACAGCAGGAGCTTTAAGGTTTCACAGTTAAATTTATGTTTGAATGATTGAATTGTTGATAGATTGGTTGGTTAATTGTTTGTTTCATTGATAGCTGGGTTGATTGGTTGTCTAGTCCATTGGTTGGTTGGTTTATTGGTTACTTTGTTTATTAATCCATTTATTGGCAAGGAGCCTGGTTTATGGATAGATTGATTGATTGCTTGTTTGGCTAGCTGGCTGTTTGATTGCTTAATTTATTTTATGATTGGCTGATTGATTGATGATTGAATTATTCAACGATTGCAATCAATAAACGATATAAATCGCATGCTTTTTGCTCATAATGAATGAAATCTGGGCAGCACGTATCGAAACCGAGGCTGGTTCTAAACTTGTTCTCTCGGTCTATCGGTGGAATGTCTGATCAGTGAGAAAACACGGATCACCACGTGCGGATGTCGAGACAGACGATAGACTTGGGCACAGAGACTCGATATCTGTAGCTCCTCTGTGACTCTCTGTGACTCTCTGTGACTCTCTCTCTCTATGATGCTTTGTAACTCTTTCATTTATCACAGAATGATAAATTAGTCTCTGTATTACCCAGTAGCCGTTTCAAAGATCGAGACAAAAAGACTCACTTTCTATCACTCCCTGACTCCCTCCCTCTCCTCTCACTTACACTCTTACCTTTTCTACGAATTTCATATCCGTTTAAACCTCCCTCATTAATGCTCGTACACGGTTTCCCCCTCCACCTCCCTCCAAACTAAAACCTCCCTCATTCATTCTTGTACACGGCCTCCCCCTTCCCCTCCCTCCAAACTAAAACCTCCCTCATTCATTCTTGTACACGGCCTCCCCCTTCCCCTCCCTCCAAACTGAAACCTCCCTCATTCATTCTTGTACACGGCCTCCCCCTTCCCCTCCCTCCAAACTGAAACCTCCCTCATTCATTTTTGTACACTGCCTCCCCCTCCCTCAAAACTAAAACCTCCCTCATTCATTCTTCTACACGGCCTCCCCCTTTCCCTCCCTCCAAGCTAAAACCTCCCTCATTCGTTCTTGTACTCGGCCTCCCCCTCCCTTCAAACTAAAATCTCCCTCATTCATTCTTGTTAACTGCCTCCCCTTTCCCCCTCCCCCTCCCCCAAACTAAAACCTCCCTCATTCATTCTTGTACACGGCCTCCCCCTTCCCCCTCCCTCCAAACTAAGACCTCCATCATTCATTCTTCTACACGGCCTCCCCCTTTCCCTCCCTCCAAGCTAAAACCTCCATCATTCATTCTTGTTCACGGCCTCCCCCTTCCCCTCCCTCCAAACTAAAACCTCCATCATTCATTCTTGTACACGGCCTCCCCCTTCCCCTCCCTCCAAACTAAGACCTCCATCATACATTCTTGTACACGGCCTCCCCTTCCCCTCCCTCCAAACTAAGACCTCCATCATTCATTCTTGTTCACGGCCTCCCCTTCCCTCCCTCCAAACTAAGACCTCCATCATTCATTCTTGTTCACGGCCTCCCCTTCCCCCTCCCTCCAAACTAAGACCTCCATCATTCATTCTTGTTCACGGCCTCCCCCTTCCCCCTCCCCTCTTTCTCCAAACTAAAACCTCCCTCATTCATTTTTGTACACGGCCTCCCCCTCCCCCTCCCTCCAAACTAAAACCTCCCTCATTCATTCTTGTATACGGCCTCCCCCTTCCCCCTCCCCCTCCCTCAAAACTAAGACCTCCATCATTCATTCTTGTACACGGCCTCCCCTTCCCCTCCCTCCAAGCTAAGACCTCCTTCAGTAATTGTTGTTCACGGCCTCCCCTTCCCCTTCCTCCAAACTAAAACCTCCATCATTCATTTTTGTACACGGCCTCCCCCTTCCCCTCCCTCCAAACTAAGACCTCCATCATTCATTCTTGTACACGGCCTCCCCCTTCCCCCCCCTCCAAACTAAGACCTCCATCATACATTCTTGTACACGGCCTCCCCTTCCCCTCCCCTCCAAACTAAGACCTCCATCATTCATTCTTGTTCACGGCCTCCCCTTCCCCTCCCTCCAAACTAAGACCTCCATCATTCATTCTTGTTTACGGCCTCCCCCTTCCCCCTCCCTCCAAACTAAGACCTCCATCATTCATTCTTGTTCACGGCCTCCCCCTTCCCCCTCCCCTCTTTCTCCAAACTGAAACCTCCCTCATTCATTTTTGTACACGGCCTCCCCCTCCCCCCTCCCTCCAAACTAAAACCTCCCTCATTCATTCTTGTATACGGCCTCCCCCTTCCCCCTCCCCTCCCTCAAAACTAAGACCTCCATCATTCATTCTTGTATACGGCCTCCCCCTTCCCCTCCCTCCAAACTAAGACCTCCATCATTCATTCTTGTTCACGGCCTCCCCCTTCCCCTCCCTCCAAACTAAGACCTCCATCATTCATTCTTGTACACGGCCTCCCCCTTCCCCTCCCTCCAAACTAAGACCTCCATCATTCATTCTTGTTCACGGCCTCCCCCTTCCCCTCCCTCCAAACTAAGACCTCCATCATTCATTCTTGTTCACGGCCTCCCCCTTCCCCTCCCTCCAAACTAAGACCTCCATCATTCATTCTTGTTCACGGCCTCCCCCTTCCCCTCCCCTCCAAACTAAGACCTCCATCATTCATTCTTGTTCACGGCCTCCCCTTCCCCTCCCTCCAAACTAAGACCTCCATCATTCATTCTTGTTCACGGCCTCCCCCTTCCCCTCCCTCCAAACTAAGACCTCCATCATTCATTCTTGTTCACGGCCTCCCCCTTCCCCTCCCTCCAAACTAAGACCTCCATCATTCATTTTTGTACACTGCCTCCCCCTCCCTCAAAACTAAAAGCTCCCTCATTCATTCTTCTACACGGCCTCCCCCTTTCCCGCCCTCCAAGCTAAAACCTCCCTCATTCGTTCTTGTACTCGGCCTCCCCCTTCCCCTCCTCCAAGCTAAGACCTCCATCATTCATTCTTGTACACGGCCTCCCTTTCCCCTCCCTCCAAGCTAAGACCTCCATCATTCATTCTTGTTCACGGCCTCCCCCTTCCCCTCCCTCCAAACTAAGACCTCCATCATTCATTCTTGTACACGGCCTCCCCCTTCCCCCTCCCCCTTTCTCCAAATTTAAACCTTACTCATTCATGCTCGTACACGGCCTTCCCCCTCCCCCCTTCCTCCAAACTAAAACCTCCATCATTCATTCTTGTACACGGCCTCCCCCTTCCCCCTCCCCCTTTCTCCAAACTTAAACCTTACTCATTCATGCTCGTACACGGCCTACCCCCTCCCCCCTTCCTCCAAACTAAAACCTTACTCATTCATTCTTGTACACGGCTTCCCCCTCCCCCCTCCCCCTTTCTCCAAACTAAAACCTTACTAATTTATGCTCGTAAACGGCCTTCCCCCTCCCCCCTCCCCCCTTTCTGCAAACTAAAACCTTACTCATTCATGCTCGTACACGGCCTCCCCCCTCCCCCTTCCTCCAAACTAAAACCTTACTCATTCATGCTCGTACACGGCCTTCCCCCTCCCTCCAAACTAAAACCTTACTCATTCATACTCGTACACGGCCTTCCCCCTCCCCCCTCGCCCTCTCTCCAAACAAAAACCTTACTCAAACATGCTGGTACACGGCCTTCCCCCTCACCCCTCGCCCTCTCTCCAAACAAAAACCTTACTCAAACATGCTTGTACACGGCCTTCCCCCTCCCCCACCCCCCCAACTAAAACCTTACTCATACATGCTCGTACACGGCCTTCCCCCTCACCCCTCGCCCTCTCTCCAAACAAAAACCTTACTCAAACATGCTTGTACACGGCCTTCCCCCTCCCCCTCTCTCCAAACTAAAACCTTACTCATTCGTGCTCGTACACGGCCTTCCCTCTCCCCCTCCCCCTCTCTCCAAACTTAAACCTCACTCATTCATGCTCGTACACGGCCTTCCCCCTCCCCCTCTCTCCAAACTAAAACCTTACTCATTCGTGCTCGTACACGGCCTTCCCCCTCCCCCTTCCCCTCTCTCCAAACTAAAACCTTTCTCATTCATGCTCGTACACGGCCTTCGCCCTCCCCCCTCCCCCTCTCTCCAAACTTAAACCTCACTCATTCATGCTCGTACACGGCCTTCCCCCTCTCCCCTCCCCCTCTCCCCTCCCCCCTCTCTCCAAACTAAAACCTTACTCATTCATGCTCGTACACGACCTTCCCCCTCCCCCTCCCCCTCCCCCTCTCTCCAAACTAAAACCTTACTCATTCATGCTCGTACACGGCCTTTCCCCCTCCCCCTCCCCTCTCTCCAAACTAAAACCTTACTCAATCATGCTCGTACACGGCCTTCCCCCCTCCCCCCTCCCCCTCCCTCCAAACTAAAACCTTACTAATTCATGCTCGTACACGGCCTTCCCCCTCCCCCCTCCCTCTATCTCCAAACTAAAACCTCACTAATTCATGCTCGTATACGGCCTTCCCCCTCCCCCCTCCCCCTCTCTCCAAACTCAAACCTTACTCAAACATGCTCGTACACGGCCTTCCCCTTCCCCCTCTCTCCAAACTAAAACCTTACTCAAACATGCTCGTACACGGCCTTCCCCCTCCCCCCTCCCCCTCTCTCCAAACTAAAACCTTACTCATTCATGCTCGTACATGGCCTTCCCCCTCCCACTCCCCCCTCTCTCCAAACTAAAACCTCACTCATTCATGCTCGTACACAGCCTTCCCTCTCCCCCTTCCCCCTCTCTCCAAACTAAAACCTCACTCATTCATGCTCGTACACGGCCTTGCCCCTCTCCCCTCCCCCTCTCTCCAAACTAAAACCTTACTCATTCATGCTCGTACATGACCTTCCCCCTCCCCCTCCCCCCTCCCCCTCCCTCCAAACTAAAACCTTACTCATTCATGCTCGTACACGGCCTTCCCCCCTCCCCCCTCCCTCTCTCTCCAAACTAAAACCTCACTCATTCATGCTCGTATACGGCCTTCCCCCTCCCCCTCCCCTCTCTCCAAACTCAAACCTTACTCAAAAATGCTCGTACACGGCCTTGCCCCTCCCCCTCCCCCCTCTCTCCAAACTAAAACCTTACTCAAACATGCTCGTACACGGCCAGCCCCCTCCCCCTCCCCCTCTCTCCAAACTAAAAGCTCCGTCATTAATGCTCGTACACGGCCTTCCCCCTCCCCTCCCTGCTAACTAAAACCTTACTCATACATGCTCGTACACGGCCTTCCCCCTCCCCCCTCTCCCTCACTCCAAACTAAAACCTTACTCATTCATACTCGTACACGGCCTTCCCCCTTCCCCTCCCTCCAAACTAAAACCTTACTCATTCATGCTCGTACACGGCCTTCCCCCTCCCCTCCCTCCAAACTAAAACCTTACTCATTAATGCTCGTACACGGCCTTCCCCCCTCCCCCTCTCCCTCACTCCAAACTAAAACCTTACTCATTCATGCTCGTACACGGCCTTCCCCCTCCCCCTCCCTCCAAACTAAAACCTTACTCATTCATACTCGTACACGGCCTTCCCCCTTCCCCCTCCCCCTCTCTCCAAACTAAAACCTTACTCATTCATGCTTGTACACGGCCTTCCCCCTCCCCCCTCCCCTCTCTCCAAACTAAAACCTTACTCATTCATGCTTGTACACGGCCTTCCCCCTTCCCCCTCCCCCTCCCCCTTTCTCTAAATCAAAACCTTACTTATTCATACTTGTACACGGCCTTCCCCCTTCCCCTCCCCCTCTCTCCAAACTAAAACCTTACTCATTCATGCTTGTACACGGCATTCCCCCTCCCCCTTTCTCCAAACTTAAACCTTACTCATTCATGCTCGTACACGGCCTTCCCCCTCTCTCCAAACTAAAACCTTACTCATTCATGCTTCTACACGGCCTCCCCCTTTCCCTTCCTCCAAACTAAAACCTTACTCATTCATGCTTGTACACGGCCTTCCCCCTCCCCTCTCTCCAAACTAAAACCTCACTCATTCATGCTCGTACACAGCCTTCCCTTCCCCCTCCCCCCTCTCTCCAAACTAAAACCTTACTCATTCATGCTTGTACACGGCCTTCCCCCTCCCCCTCTCTCCAAACTAAAACCTTACTCATTCATGCTCGTACACGGCCTTCCCCCTCCCCCCTCTCTGCAAACTAAACCTTACTCATACATGCTCGTACACGGCCTTCCCCCTCCCCCTCTCTCCAAACTAAAACCTTACTCATTCATGCTTGTACACGGCCTTCCCCCTCCCCCCTCCCCCCTCTCTCCAAACTTAAACCTTACTCATTCATGCTCGTACACGGCCTTCCCTCTCCCCCTCCCCCCCCCCCTCTCTCCAAACTAAAACCTTACTCATTCATGTTCGTACACGGCCTTCCCCTCCCCTCCCCCGTCTCTCCAAACTAAAACCTTACTCATTCATGCTCGTACACGGCCTTCCCCCTCCCCCTCTCTCCAAACTAAAACCTTACTCATTCATGCTTGTACACGGCCTTCCCCCTCCCCCTCTCTCCAAACTAAAACCTTACTCATTCATGCTCGTACACGGCCTTCCCCCTCCCCCTCTCTCCAAACTAAAACCTTACTCATACATGCTCGTACACGGCCTTCCCCCTCCCCTCTCTCCAAACTAAAACCTTACTCATACATGCTCGTGTACGGCCTTCCCCTCCCCCTCTCTCCAAACTAAAACCTTACTCATTCATGCTCGTACACGGCCTTCCCCCTCCCCCCTCCCCTGTCTCTCCAAACTAAAACCTTACTCATACAAGCTCGTACACGATCTTCCCCCTCCCCCCTCCCCTGTCTCTCCAAACTAAAACCTTACTCATACATGCTCGTACACGGCCTTCCCCCTCCCCCTCCCTCCAAACTAAAACCTTACTCATATAGGCTCGTACACGGCCTCCCCCCTCCCTCTCCCACCAAACTAAAAACATACTCATTCATGCTCATACACGGCTTTTTCCGTCCCCCGCCCGCCTCTCTCCACACTCAAACCTCCCGCCTTCATGCTCGGACCCGGCCCGCCACCCCCCCTCCCTTATTGACACACACACACACCCATCAGTAAAGCACCTGCCGTGTAGCTAACAGGCGAGGTCCCCTCCCCCGTGACCAGGACAACAATAGGTACCTAGCCGGGCAACCTGAGGTCCCAGGTCACATTGTGTGCCTGGAGAGACCCCGTGGTTTCCGGCGTCCTACACCCACCCGGGTTGGCTGGCTTCATATTTTTGTTTGCCCTTCTGTGTTCACGTTTCATTTGGCAAATATTTAAATTAAAGAGTAAAAAATAAATGGGCGGAGTTTGTTCTATCGGAGCGAAATGTTGTTAGGGTCATGTTTTGATTTTAAACTGATTGTTTGAACGAATGTATAATAGTTCATATAAATTTGAATCTCTTTTTTCTGTTTTTTTTTTCTTTTCTAAGACTATGAGAAACGTTTCCTTTCCTAACTGGATCTATGAAGAGTGATTTCATGTCTGTAGTTTGTCTTTCTCCCTCTGTCCCTCCTTTATCACTTTATCTGTCTCTTTTTTACTTTCTCGCATTCTCTATATTTCTTATTATCTGCCTACCAGTCGCTCTCTCTGCCTCTCTCTCTCACCTATCTGTCTGTCTGTCTGTCTCACCTGTCTCTCTCTCTCTCTCTCTCTCTCTCACCTGACTGTCTGTCTGTCTGTCTCACCTGTCTCTCTCTCTCTCTCACACACACACTCACACACCACCTAGTGTCAAATAATACCAGCCATTCACCTATCAAAACCTCATAACCCTCTCTCTCTCTCTCTCTCTCTCTCACACACACACAC
>JAWDGP010002709.1:25000-27500 GCA_033675545.1 Elysia crispata | reverse complement strand
TTTATCTTTCAATCGATATTTCAAAAAATGGGGGGGGGGGGGAGAGGGTGTTCGTTACCTTGTGAAAAGCTAAATTATCTTCGTACATCGCTTTTTATATTTCCCTCGAAGTATTTTTTTTTTACTTCGCAAAGATAAGATATTGATGACGGGTTTCAGCATCTTTTTATCCACACTTTCACGTCAGTTTTAGTTTTGTTTTTCATTTAGTTTTTTACATTTGTTTAAACGTGTAACCTATTCTTGGTTTAGGTTGGTTTTTGTATCTTACCAGAATATAGAATTGACTGAAATCTCTCTCTCTCTCTCTCTCTCTCTCTCTCTCTCTCTCTCTCTCCATCTCCCCCTCTCTCCCTCTCTCTCTGTCTCTCTTTCTATCTTCCTCCATCTCTCTCTCATTTTCTCTCTCTCTCTGTCCATCTCTCTCTCACATTCTCTCTCCATCTCTCTCTCATTCTCTCTTTCTTTCTCATTCTCTCTCTCTCATTCTCCCTCTATCCATCTCTCTATCATTCTCTCTTCATCTCTCTCTCTCATTCTCTCTCTTCCCTCTCCCC
This sequence comes from Elysia crispata, assembly GCA_033675545.1. Classification (NCBI taxonomy): domain Eukaryota; kingdom Metazoa; phylum Mollusca; class Gastropoda; family Plakobranchidae; genus Elysia; species Elysia crispata. The sequence goes on along the minus strand of JAWDGP010002709.1, from coordinate 26,943 downwards.
CCTCCTATTTCTCTCTCCCGTACCCTCCAGATCTCGAGCCAGACGAGGAAGTAAATCAAGGGCAGCAACTCGTCTATAAGAGAGGACAGTCGAGAGAACCCGAGTGGCAGCCCAAGTTTTGTGAGCTCTTCTGTGACGAGAGGACACTGATCTTCAGGGACAGTGAGCATGATGAGGTTGGTGGGGCTGGTTGTAATGATGATGGTGGTGGTGGTGGTGGTGGTGGTGGTGACGAGAGGACACTGATCTTCAGGGACAGTGAGCATGATGAGGTTGGTGGGGCTGGTTGTAATGATGATGATGATAATGATGGAGGTAGTGGTGGTGATGCTGAGGATAGTGGTGGTGGTGGTGGTGATTGTGGTGGTGATGGTGGTGGTGGTGGTGGTAGTGGTTGTGGTGGTGATGGTGATGGTGATGGTGATGGTGATGATGATAGTGATGATGGTGATGGTGGTGGTGGTGATGATGATGATGATAGTGATGATGGTGATGGAGGTGGTGATGATGATGATGATGATGATGATGATAGTGATGGAGGTGGTGGTGGTGATGGTGATGGTGATGATGATGATGATGATGATGATGATGATGGTGATGGCGGTAGTGGTGGGGATGCTGAGGATAGTGGTGTTGATGGTGGTGGTAGTGGTAGTGGTGGTGATGAGAGGACGCTTATCTTCCGGGACAGTGAACACGATGAGGTTGGTACGGTTGATGATGGTGATGATGGTGATGGTGTTGGTGGTGGTGATAGTGGTGATGACGATGATGATCATGGTGGTGATAATAATGATTACGATGATGATGCTGATGATGATGATGATGATGATGGTGGTGGTGGTGGTGGTGATGGTGGTGGTAGTGGTAGTGGTGGTGATGAGAGGACGCTTATCTTCCGGGACAGTGAACACGATGAGGTTGGTACGGTTGATGATGGTGTTGGTGGTGGTGATAGTGGTGATGACGATGATGATCATGGTGGTGATAATAATGATTACGATGATGCTGCTGCTGATGATGATGATGATGATGATGGTGTTGGTGGTGGTGATAGTGGTGATGACGATGATGATCATGGTGGTGATAATAATGATTACGATGATGATGCTGATGATGATGATGATGATGATGATGGTGGTGGTGGTGGTGGTGGTGATAATGATGATGATGACGAGGAGAAGGGAGAAAGATAAAGATTTTTATGCCAAAGTTGGATGTTGTAGAGAAAAGTTTTGATAAATCAGTAAACAGATAACCACGATAAGAATAATTGAGATAATCAGCTGATAATATTCTAATGTTAAGGACGATAAAGATTTCGATGATGATCCTGCTAAATCTTAAATAAAAAAAGATAAAAAGGATGTCAAAGATGAAGACCGGTTAGGAAAGATTTATAGAGCTAGAAAGGAAGGAAAGAAAGTAATCAAAATATGGAAAAAAGAAAAGAAATATATAAACAAAGAGAAGATTGCTGCCTAAAGGAGAAAAAGAAACAACCTTTAGCATATTTCAATAAGAATTAAAAGCAAAAACGGAGGGGAAAAAATGGGGGCGTTTGATAAACAAAAGAAACGTTAATTCAAACTTCCTGTGTTTTACTTCCTATGCGGTGTAGCAGGACGATTCTACGGCCTCTGCCACAGAGACGAAAGAATCTACACCTGTTGGAGGCCAATCTCCACTGGACCCAGAAAACACAACCACGCCAACTGGCCTGGGTGTAGCGACCATAATTCTTGAAAACCCTGAGGATTCCGTGGCTGAGAAGACCCACAGATCCGAACCCACCCCGGCAAAACGAGAAGTGAGTTACTCTAAATCAAAGCCTCCCCCAGCGACCTGCCATAAATACGAGGTGCGCAGAAGCAATTCAGTCCCGAACGCTCCCAGCACCGACGTTGAACAGGTCACGCGGACGCTAAGGCTCCGTCGGAAGA
>JAWDGP010002709.1:15000-20000 GCA_033675545.1 Elysia crispata | reverse complement strand
CTCTCTCTCTCTCTCTCTCTCTCTCTCTCTCTCTCTCTCTCTCTCTCTCTGTCTTCCTCCCTCTGTTTTCTTTTGGAATTGTATATATTGACAAAGTCAATCTGAAAATAACATCCCAATCAACCACTAGTGATAAAGTCTTTTATTTTTTTCTTCTGTTCATTACCTCCATCTTTCCCCTGTTTGACCTATCCTCGGTCATCGCCTGTAACAGCTATAAAACTGGCTGCAATCAATCACCACTGGTGCGATACGAAACTTCAGCCAAGCTTTTATCCATCGACACTTTTTATCTCTTGTCTCCCATTTCTCTTTAATCCTTCAAGATAATGCAATATCGAAAATAAGCTTATTCTGTATTTTTGTTTCCCAAATCCATCTTAATCTTTTTAAAAGCACGTTAGAACGCAACGAATTCGAGAGGGAAAAAAGTGTTTAAAAATACCCTGCCTTGTGGGAATTCCCATCTGCGCAATTATTTGAACCCACATGTTGATTAATAATTAATGGATTATACATGAATTAGGATTTTATAAAATTAGCTCACTTTTCTTAATATCTTCTTAAATCTGAAGATTTTGAGACAAAAGAAAAAAATTGTCCATAATGGGGGAAATTGACATATTCGATATTTTTCAAATCTATTTTAAGGTATTAAATCCATGTAAGAAGGTTTGCGATTTCCGCAAAAAGTGCCCAATGGTGCACTGCCTTTCGGGAATTCGTAGGTGCGCATGGTAATGAACTCTTCAAAAAAAATCTATAAATAGAATCTATGGATTCTACATAATAAACCAGCTATTCTTATTAGGATTTTGCATTTTTATTTTCGGGAAAACCCAACCAGCTTGTTCTTTTCATCCTTTTGACACCAGCAATGTTTACTGCCGACGGCTGACAACTGTTTGCTACATGTCGCCAGAAATGGCTGAAATCACGACTTAAATCCTCAACAAATACCCCGCACATGAAATCAATCAGTAATTAGACTCAGTGTAGATCTATTTCTGTCGTCCAATCAGTGAAGCCCAGAGGGTATGGTCAAGGTTGATTGATCGGGTCTCTGGTCAACATCTCGTCTGTAAGTCCCACCAGATGGGAGAGCTTGAGGAGGAGAGAACTCTCACACACAGCAACATCGTAAACAACTGTGCAGGGTTCGGGGTGGAGACATAACCCGTCCATTAGTCGTTACTCGTTTGGGTAAGGAGGTTAGAAAAGAATAAGATCTTCTGTGGAGAAGGTTTCTGTCACTTTAATGTTTGATATAGCTCGTGCACAACTCAGTTTTCTTAGGCCTATTTTTAATTATTTTACCTAACATCATAATCTCGTCGAGCACGGCGAATTTTAAAAGACGAGGTTCAAAACTCGCCCGTAACTGATAGCGTGGGTCTCGAACCCGTTAAGAAGGGTCTTGGGGATGTCAGGACGGACGCCCTAACACCATAGCCACTGGCGGTCACAGGGGAGTCTGTGATTGGATGATTGATTGATTGATTGACTGATTGGTCGATTGATTGATGGATTGCATTGACTTGTAGTTTGGGTGTTGATATAGCCTCTTTTACGATGGCCATTTGTTTTTGTTTCCTGTACATCGTTGAACAACCCAGCACATGGCTGGGAGGGGATGACAGGAAAAATTCCTCCATTCCGTAGTTTTCGAATATTCATTTCATGTGTTTTTTTACATGTTATTCATCACTGAAAAAAATATTCAATGTTTCAAGCATTTTCTTTCCCTGCAACAAGCTTCTTTGATTTGGGCTCAAAACAGAGAATCCTGCAAAAATTATTTAATGCCTAAATCTTTAAATCCATTAATAAATCAATCAATCAATAAATCATTCAATCAATCTAACCTATAGTTCATATTATTCAATCAGCGAATTTCCTCTGAGCGAGATCTACCAGCTCTGCTGTGATAATCCAACTTTAAACAAAAATCGATCTCCCACCTTGTATCTTTGATATAACCCACCCACACAAGGGTAAGACCACGCCTGCTTTGTTCTCCTATCAATATCGCGTGGAGCAGAACGAGGCTGAGAAGCCAACGCTCCAAACAGAATGATCCATCTACAGGTTAGGGATTCGAACCTAGCGTGATATATGAACCCAAACCAACCTTTCCACTCTACGACCATCTACCACCACTTATGACCATCTACCACCACTTACGACCATCTACCACCACTTACGACCATCTACCACCACTTACGACCATCTACCACCACTTACGACCATCTACCACCACTTACGACCATCTACCACCACTTACGACCATCTACCACCACTTACGACCATCTACCACCATTTACGACCATCTGCATCCTACATTTCATTTCACAGGTATTCAACCAACCCATGATGGTCGTTACGTTATACTGGAAAATGCACATATACCAGCATGATTTCCACCCTCATGAACATAAATATGTTACACACGGCTACATGTACGTGACATGATGAGAAACCATCATAAAAACAACTTCCGTTTTGAGGAGCGTCAAATTACTGAGACCTGTCGATGTGTTATCGTTCTTGATGGCTGATGTATGGACTGCTAACCTGGATGTCACATTTTATCTCGCAGCATCTTTATTTATGTTCTACTTAGACTGATCTGTGGGCCAATCACCGATCGCCCCCTCCCTTCCCCCTCCTTTTTTCTATTTCATCTTTATTATTTATTATGTTTGTTTGGTTGTATTTATGACTGTCCCGTCTCGCTCTATCTATCTACCTATCCATCTATCCATCCATCTATCTATCTATCTATCTATCTATCCATCTAAAAATCTCAATGCCTATTTATCTATCTTTCTATATCTTTATCTATTTATTTATTTATTAATCTATTTATTTATTTATTCATCTCTCTCTCTCTCTCCCTTCCTCTCTTTCTCCCTAACCCTCTTCTATCCAGTTAATCTCTTTAGACACAGAAACATATTTATAATGTTTCTCTCATTCCACTGTGTTACTGGCGCCGTCTAGTCTTACAATTATTTGATTATTTTAACGTTTCCTATCTTTGGACATAAATAATGCGGCACTGGTTTCCCAAAAGAAAAAGAAAAATGAAAAAAACAAAACAAAACGGTATTTCTAGAAATTCAAGTATGATTTATGAAACTCGCTCGCTCCGTACAGATTCAGTTTGTCTTGTTTTCTAAAATCTTCTCTGCCTTTCAATCAAACAATCGCTCTCTCTCTCTCTCTCTCTCTCTCTCTCTCTCTCTCTCTCTCTCTCTCTCTCTCTCTCTCTCTCTATCTATCTATCTCTGTCTGTCTTCACTTCTCTCTTTTCCTCTCTTATTCTCTCACTCTCAGTCTGTCTGTCTATCTGTCTATTTCTCTCTTCATCCCCCCCCCTCTCTCTCTCTCTCTTCTTCTATCTCTTTGTCTTTCTTTCTCTGTCTCTCTATCTATCTATGTCTGTCTGTCTGTCTGTCTCTCTCTCTCTCTCTCTCTCTCTCTCTCTCTCTCTCTCTCTCTCTCTCTCTCTCTCTCTCTCTCTCTCTCTCTCTCTCTCTCTCTCACTATACCGGCCGGGTGAGACAGTACCAATTTATGCACACTATGGGAATTCCTCATGTGTGTGACTGTCTGTCGGCCGTAGAGTTAGTCAGACCAACAAACCAACAGTGTGACCCCCCCTCCACGTCCATCTATAACCCCCCTACCCTCCCCGCTCATGTCATAGACCAGCGACTGCTCTACTGATCAGTGACACACTGGGTTTTCTTCCCCTGGACTCATTAGTCGGACCATGATCAGCAAGTTTGTGAGAATATTATAAATGGGGTTGTTGTAGTATTGATCTTGGTGATTGTGGTTGATGTGGTGATACAGTAAGAGTAGAACTACGAATAGATATGGTGATAGAACTTGTGGTAGTAGTAGTAGTAGTAGTAGTAGTAGTAGTAGTAGTAGTAGTAGTAGTAGTAGTAGTAGTAGTAGTAGTAGTAGTATTATTTGTAGTAGTAGTAGAAGTAGTATTAGTAGTTGTAGTAGTAGTAGTAGTAGTATTAGTTGTTGTAGTAGTTGTAGTAGTAGTAGTAGTTAAAGAAATAATTGTTGAAGAAGGAGAAGAAAAGAACCAAACTCTTTTTTTTCCCTTTTTTTTTTTTTCGAGCCAATTAATTGATTTACAAAATCATATTTACCGAAGGTTTTGATCCAGTCCAACTATGGCAAATGTAATGAGTTGTGATGGAAGATGTTTACATTTCTCGTGTAGCTGTTGTGATCGGTGTGTTCAGAGACTCAATCACCAACAAGAGGCAGAGATAGATTCCAGGACCAGCGACGGAGCTGAATGAGGACACCGTGTATCGAGTTGTTCTGATGGATGTGACACCTGGAAAGTGTGTTTGTTACACATCTGGAGGAATTGTTTGTGTGCGTGGGTCACAAGACTCCACAGTAACTCAGAAGTGCAGTTTCGCAGTTCTATATTTTGGATAATTAGCGTTATAAATCATTAATTTTGAAAAATCCAAATCTCTTTATAGATTGCTATAGATATTAATTTAATTACAATGCAGATTAAAATAAATGCGCAGCTATGGATTCCCAGAAAGCAGTGCACTTAAGTGCGCACCCTTAGCCTTCTAATAAGTGTTTGAAATGATCTCATAATAGATTTCGAAAGTAAATAGTTTCCTTTGTCTCTCGAATTATAGGCCTATAGGCGTGGTTGAAAACCTCTTTATTCGCCACTTCGTTTTATCGTATAATTAATTCGTCTATCTGTTTATCCACCTTTCTGTTTGGCTATTTATCTTCTGCTCCATGCCTTTCAAATATCCGGTGATTTATTTTAACTACCCATATATTTATCTATTTATTTTTTTGACTGTCTTTTCGTCTACATGCATGAAGATGTAAGGCCATCTTTATATTGAATAAGTATACATTAATTCTTTAATTTAATTGTGTTTTTAATCTTTTGTAGCTATCAATTCATCTGTAGTGTTTTTGTGACTGAA
>JAWDGP010002709.1:0-10000 GCA_033675545.1 Elysia crispata | reverse complement strand
TACCCCTTCATCTCTCTGTCTCCACTCACACAGTCCTTTACTAACAATCATAGCCTCCTTCAGTCTGGTCTACTATACTATCACCTCCACACGTGACCACCTCTCCCCCTTCATCTCTCTGTCTCCACTCACACAGTCCGTTACTTACAATCATAGCCTCCCTCAGTCTGGTCTACTATACTATCACCTCCACACGTGGCCAACTCTCCCCCTCTATCTCTCTGTCTCCACTCACACAGTCTACTAACAATCATAGCCTCCTCAGTCTGGTCTACTATATACTATCACCTCCACACGTGACCACCTCACCCCCTTCATCTCTCTGCCTCCACTACACAGTCTCTAGCCTCCCAGTCTGGTCTATACTCCACCTCCACACGTGACCACCTCTCCCCTCTATCTCTCTGTCTCCACTCACACAGTCCGTTACTTAACAATCATAACCTCCCTCAGTCTGGTCTACTATACTATCACCTCCACACGTGAAGCCACCTCTCCCCTTCACATCTCTCTGTCTCCACTGCACAGTCCGTGGCACCCCTACAATCATAGCCTCCCTCAGTCTGGTCTACTATACTATCACCTCCACACGTGACCACCTCTCCCTCTATCTCTCTGTCTCCACTCGCACAGTCCGTTTACCCACAATCCGCCATAGCCTCCCTCAGTCTGGTCTACTATACTATCACCTCCACACGTGACCGACCTCTACCCTTCATCTCTCTGTCTCCACTCACACAGTCCGTTACTACGGCAATCATAGCCTCCCTCAGTCTGGTCTACTATACTATCACCTCCACACGTGACAGGCCCACTCTGCCCCTCTATCTCTCTGTCTCCACTCACACAGTCCGTTGCCTTTTCTGCCATAACCATAGCATCCTAGTCTGGTCTACTCCTTCTCCCCCACACGTGACGCTCTGGCCACCTCTATCTCTCTGTCTCCACTCTGCCACAGTCCGTGCTACTTTAACAATCAGCCATTAGCCTCCCTCAGTCACAGTCTACTATACTATCACCTCCACACGTGACCTACCACTCTCCCTATCTCTCTGTCTCCACTCACACAGTCCGTTACTTACAACCATAGCACTCCCTCAGTCTGGTTCTACTATACTATCACCTCCACACGTGACCAACCTCTCCCCTCTATCTCTCTGTCTCCACCTCACAGTCCGTGCCACCATCACAACCATAGCCTCCTTCAGTCTGGGTCTACTCTACTATCACCTCCACACGTGACCACCTCCCCCTCTATCTCTCTGTCTCCCACTCACACAGTCCGTTACTTACAATCATAGCCTCCCTCAGTCTGGTCTACTATACTATCACCTCCACACGTGACCACCTCTACCCCTCTATCTCTCTCTGTCTCCACTCACACAGTCCTTTACTAACAATCATAGCCTCCCTCAGTCTGGTCTACTATACTATCACCTCCACACGTGACCACCTCTACCCCTCTATCTCTCTGTCTCCACTAGCACAGTCCGTTACTTACAATCATAGCCTCCCTCAGTCTGGTCTACTATACTATCACCTCCACACGTGACCACCTCTACCCCTCTATCTCTCTGTCTCCACTCACACAGTCCGTTACTTACAACCATAGCCTCCCTCAGTCTGGTCTACTATACTATCACCTCCACACGTGACAACCTCTCCCCCTTCTCCATGGCAGCTCCAGCACGACATGCACGTCCCTAACACCAGGTCACGTGTGACGTGTGTGTTTACACTAATAAGATCCAGCAAGTCATGGGAGAGTGACGGAATGAAGGAGGGTAACAGTTTAATACCTCTAATCGTTTCTTCTGTTTTCACATTGAGTGAAGTCATAGAGGGTAGAGCACGAGATAAGGTCTGCGAGATCTGACATAGAAAATCACAAAACTCTGTACTTTCCCAAGTTATATAAAGATCTTAGAGTACGTCCATTTCAGGAATTCCCGAAACATACAAAAGTGTGTAAAGGTACACTGAACAACGACACATTCATAGTTGCACGCCAGTTATCCACTGAACCGATGTAAGATGGTGTACCTCCACAAAAAATTGTCTTTCTCCATTTATTTAATAGTGATTGTTTGGTACTATTGTCTGCTACAAGGTCGAATTGATCACGTGGTACATGAAGACCACCTTATATATCTTCCCTGGTCAAGGATTAGTTCAAACCAACCCAAGTTTCCACCGAGCACTGTAGAGATGTTAAGGTGAGACCTCGCACTCATTCCTCAGCTAGGCTCGAACTCGGCGCGAGGTAAACTTCATACTTCCATGTGGTGTCCACCTCACCCGGCCACCCAAACTCCGGACCTCTGGTGGACAGAACTGATAAGCTCCTGTCTCAGCCAGAATCTGGTGTCACGCCAGACCTGAAATTGTTGTTCTCCGTAGGTTATTCGGTGCATTCGCATCAACCCGCATTTGCATTTCTTTTTTTTCCCCTCAGTGCTGATTTTTTTCTACTACTGCTCTGTTTAGAGTCTCTCTCTCTCTCTCTCTCTCTCTCTCTCTCTCTCTCTCTCTCTCTCTCTCTCTCTCTCTCTCTCTCTCTCTCTCTCTCTCTCTCTCTCTCTCTCTCTCTCTTTCTCTCTCTCTCCCCCTTATTTATCTAGGGATTATTTTTAGTCTCAGTTTTTTTCTCCTCCTTTTATCCCCTCTTCAACATTTCTAATGTATACTTTATTAATTTTTCTGTTTCTCCTGAATGATTTAGTATGCTACCAGTTTATCAATCAATCAATCAATCAATCAATCAATAAGTCACTCTCTGTTTCCTCTTGCTGTCTGCCTGTGTGTGTGTCTCTCTCTTTGTCTCTCTCCCTCTCTCTCTCTCTGTATGTCTCTCTCTCTCCCTCTCTCTCTCTGTATGTCTCTCTCTCTCTGTATGTCTCTCTCTCCCTCTCTCTCTCTGTATGTCTCTCTCTCTCTGTATGTCTCTCTCTTTCCCTCTCTCTCTCTGTATGTCTCTCTCTCCCTCTCTCTCGAGTCATCTCTCTGTCCCCCCTCTCTCTCTCTCCTGTCTGGGACCCCCTCCCCCCTCCCCTCTCCGTCTGTGATTCCTGCCAGTTCTGCTGCACCTCAGACTGCGCATGACATGCACACCCACACACACAAACACACACACACACACACAAACAAATGGACACACCTACAGTGGCGATCAGTAAAGATGGCTTGCGGCTGGTTTATCGTCCACCCCCCCCCCCATTCTCCCATTTATCTTCTACCCTTCCCCCTCCCACTCCTCCATCCCAGCTCAACTATTCCCCCCCCCCCCCTTTTTTTTTTTCCCCGATCACCCCGCCGTGTTGATTTCAGTACAGGCGAGCACTTCCGATCTTTGGGTATTCCTCTCTATCTCCCTCTCTCTCTCTCTCTCTCTCTCTCTCTCTCTCTCTCTCTCTCTCTCTCTCTCTCTCTCTCACTCACTTTGTTCCTGACCAGATGTGTTCAAATCGCCTTTTGATTAAGTTACAGATGCTTGTCTCATGTCTAGATCTAGGAATCTAGGAATCTAGGACTCTAGACCTAGATCATCCCTCTATCTCGTGAACGGCGACCCGCTCCTCCCAGTGTCTCACAGTTCTGTGAATGATCATACCGCTTGTAGTTCAGGAGGTGATTCATCTGGTGCAGTGCTGCAGATTTTCCAACCTGTTTTTATCCTAGAAAGTGTGTGATTGTTGTGTCAATAGCGATTAAGGTGTTCTCTTGTGGCGAGGGAAAACAAGAGGATACAAGAGTTAACCCTGGACGGTTGTGGTCGAGGTTGATTACACGAGATGGTGCAATGTTAATGTTAACCATCTCAGGCCAAAATCGTCTAAATACACTAGGGATAGAAACTATGACAGAACCAGTGAGAATCTTGCTTCCAGTCTCAGTCGATTATAAGAACTCGAAGGCTTTTTCATTTCTATTCTCTCCTAACACTGCTATAGAGTTAACTCAAACAAATTGATACAATTTTTTTTGCATAAAATTTTTGTTTCGCGTCTTGGGGCTTTTCGTGTTATGTTAAGATGACCTCGGAAGTAAACCGTTTTATCACAAGAGAAGATGGCATAGATCTAAGTTCCTTACAGCAATCACTCTGGTTTGGTATCTAAGTATGACACCTATCTTGCTCAGCTAAGAATCTATTAAGATTTACTTACACAGAATATCGATTAAATCTTATTTACACAGGATATAATTCTGTTTACACATAATATCAATTATCGATTAAATTCAAGTTACACAGAATATCGATTAAATCATTAAATCTTACTTACACAGAATATCTATTCAACCATTAAATCTTATTTATTTAGAATATCGATTCAATCATTAAATCTTACGTACACAGAATATCTATTGAATCTTACTTACAAAGAATATCGATTAAATCTAACTTGTACAGAAAATCGATTAAATCTGACTTACACAGAATATCTATTGAATCTTACTTACAAAGAATATCGACTAAATCTAACTTGTACAGAACATCGATTAAATCTAATTTATACAGAATATCGATTAAATCTAACACAGAATATCGATTAATCTAACTTATACAGAATATCGATTAAATCTAACTAACACAGAATATCGATTAAATCTAACTTTCACAAAATATCGATTAAATCTAATTTCTACAGAATATCGATTAACTCTAACTTACACAGCCGATCCCTCTATCTGTACAAGCGGAAAAAAAAATTACTGAGTAAATACATCGCGGAGTTTATAATTAAAAAAAAAAATCTGTGAAAGAAAATGAAAGGGGATCGTGTTATGACATGCGATTTTGCATCTCATCCTTTAATCTGTAAACGAAAGTTTGAAAACCTGCTTTGCTCCACGCGCGGCCTAAGTAATCACCTATAGAGGGCCAAACACAAACAGACGAATTCACCCCTTTTTTACATAAACATTGTGTTCACTTAGTCTACTTAACCTGTAAAGTCGAGAAACAGCACTGTTTAGCACTGGTGTGCAAATAGCTACCAACTTTTACCTTCTGTGTTTATTCTGTCCGACCTTTCCTAATTCTGCTTTAAAATGAAGCGTAACTTAGAAATAATTATGCGTTAGAAAATTCTGCAACACGTGAATTTCTAGATTTATCTAGAGCTGTTTTCCATTTTAAGACGATTCCATGTTGGTTTATTCCAACTTGTTCTCAAGAAGGTGAGATTAAGTAAGTGATTTTCCTCAACATATTTTCAATACCAAACTGCGAAATGTTTTATCCCAACCTATTTGATAATAAGATGATTTCTAGACCAATTTCTTTTCTACAAACTATCCTTGATTAGGTGGTTTCGAAGTAATTTATCCTAACTTGTCAAACAGACGATTTTCAGCTAATTTATTCCACACGCCCTTCACTAGGATGAAATCTTACTGATTATTTTATCTCACGGGGAACTTTTAATTGTTTGCCTCGGATAATTAACCCCGATATCATTTGACCAATCGCCTTCATCTTAGCACAAATAACTTCTGGAATCGGATTAGACAGTCCAGCAATGCGGTCTCCGTGCTGTTGTTGTTCTCCACGACGCCATCTTTATTGATGGGGGAGAAATTCTCATTAAGGTTGGGAGTTCTGGTTTTGTGTGTGGCAAGGAAAAACGATGCACTGATATGCATCTGACAAAGTGACGATCGACCGATCAAGGGCAATCACTAGGATTTAGCAGCAGTCATTACACTGGAGTAAAACCTCTTGGAATAAACAGAGTTTCCCCAAGATGATGCTGGTACGCATGGTGAAGTCTTTCATGGGTTTTGGTAAGTTGCTATGATGTGTTATTTTGTGTGTCTTGTTTTCGTTTTTAAACTTTTCTCTTAATCTTTATCTCCCGTTCCCTTTGATTATATCAAGAGTATTAAGCATTTTAAGTCCATTATCTAAATATTACGATTTATGTATGTCTTTGATCCACTAACATCAATTTATTTCTGTTTTTAAATCATCAATTTATTAATTAAAAATTTTTTTTTTATATTGTGTTTTAATTGACCTATCTATCTATCTATCTATCCATCCATTTATCTATCTATTTAATTTCTATCTATCTTTTTTTTTTTTAATCTTTCCCCATTTATATATATATATATATATATATATATATATATATATATATATATATATATATCTGTCTGTCTATCTTTTCATTTAACTAATTACCCATCTATCCTTCTATGTATTATCTATCTAATTATCTATAAGTCTCTCCACCCGCCCATCTTTCTAGCTAGTTATCTACCCCTTCATCTATCAACTTCCTTCTTACAAATGACGTCAGTTGGTCCTTTTTTACTTTGGCCAATCAAATGAACAAGTCACCACTTCACTTCCCAACCAATGCGCATGCTTGCTTGTCTATTCATGTCAATCATATATATATATATATATATATATATATATATATATATATATATATATATATATATATTCAAATTCTTTAAACTATTTTAATCTACTTTTATTCATCAATTGTCTTTTTCCTCTCTTTATTATCTTTAAAAATTGATGTCAACCTCCCCCCCTCCCCCCCTCTCTCTCTCTCTTTCTCTTTTTCTCCTATTGTCCTTCTCTCTCTCTCTCTCTCTCTCTCTCTCTCTCTCTCTCTCTCTCTGTGTTTCTCCTATTGTACTGCTCTCTCACCCTCTCTCTCTCTCTCTCTCTCTCTCTCTCTCTCTCTCTCTCTCTCTCTCTCTCTCTCTCTCTCTCTCTGTCTCTGTTTCTCCTATTGTACTGCTCTCTCACCCTGTCTCTCTCTCTCTCTCTCTCTCTCTCTCTCTCTCTCTCTCTGTGTTTCTCCTATTGCACTGCTCTCTTACCCTGTCTCTCTCTCTCTCTCTCTATCTCAAAATGAACAGCTCTCTCTCTCTCTCTCTCTCTCTCTCTCTCTCTCTCTCTCTCTCTCTCTCTCTCTCTCTCTCTCTCTCTCTCTCTCTCTCAGCCTCTCCTTTCACCCTGACGTCGTAACACCTGCTCCTTTTCCAAAGTCTCTCTTACCATATAAAACAACATCAAGAAACTTGTTGAAATCTCTTTCATTTCCAACCAAGCAACATTTTTTTCCTGGAAAAATCCCAGAGTATTGATCTCCCCAACAGCTCTCTCTGGTCATTACGTATACATGACAGTGTCTGCAGGCTGGGGCCCCGAGTCGGGACAGAGAGAGAGAGACAGACATCAATGCCAGGTCACTGAGGTACATCTAGATCAGATATCCCTTGTGCCTGGTTTGGGCTTCAGTCTCCAGTGGCCTGGCGATTACTCTCTCGACCTACAGAAAACAAGGAAGAATTGAAAGCAAAAAAAAAATTGTCTGGGAGAATTTATATTGTGATTAGAGGCTGGACGTTGTCAGTAGTTCCAGAGATTTAGATTTAATTTAATTTGTAAACTCGGTGAGAATGAGGAAATCACATTGATTTCTGATTTTTGAGAGTGTAAATCCATTAACGACGGATTTACAACAAAAAATAAGTATGCTAATGCCTGCCGTGACTTGAAAGTTACAAAGTTCTGTCGATATCTGGAACCAATGAGGAAGAGAATGGATCTTATCTTTCTTACTTTCAGGTCACAGTGTGTTAATGGGTGTGTAACTGTGTAAATATGGGAATGACAGTGGTGATGCTGGGGATGGTATTGGGAATCACTGATGGTGATGATGATGATGATGAGGATAATGATTATGATAATGAGGATAAGGATGATGATGATGATGATGATGATGTTGAAGATGATTATGATGATGAAGATGATGTTGTTGATGGTGGTGGTGATGATGATGATGAAGATAGGGTTGGTGGTGATGATGAGGAATATGATAATGTTGAAGATTCTGATTCTGATGATGTTTGTGATGATATTTACAATAATTCTACTGATTTAAGTCACAAACCTGTGTTAGATAAAAGAATGCTGAATACGTCATACCTTTAACTATATAATAATTATGCTTAATGAACCAGTAATGTTTTCGCACCAAAATTTACCTTGGTTGCGCCCCTTCCTTTGTCATACCCGCCCGTGATAAAACAATTTGCTAACGATCGCACAGTCGGTGCAATGCGGCACAAACAACAGCGCACCAAATGAAAACAAACATAATTTATTATTCTTATATCAAATGGCGCCTTTTATCCAACGAAGCAACAGATCTGATCTAAAAATACTGTTATGATTTTCCCGGAAATTTCGCTACGGCGGTATTTCTCTAAAGGCCTAGCGCCCAACTTTCCAACTGACACTTATAACTCTTAAAATACAAGTAAAAAAAATATAAGGAGAAGAAAAGGGGAAAAAATAGAAGCAAAATGGCGCCTCTAGCGCATGCGTCATGAAACAAGTGGCACACCAAACCGAGTGGGCGGGGCAGACTGACTCGTCTCAGACCGAAATAAAACCGTTGTTTTCCCTAACGGTGCATAGTGTTGTGTGCCCCGGGCGCTGATATTTGTGTTTTTGTTGGGCCAGTCGGATTTTTTTTTTTGGTCTTTAAGTGGATGTTCCACCCCTTCCCTTAGCAACGTCAGGCTTAAAATGGAAATTAAGCAAATCAATATTGATTAAAAAAAAAAGAAAGAAAGAAAATGTCGGTTCATGACGAAGTTGTTTGAGAGCTACCAAAACTCATGAAAATATTCTCCATTTTTGGGATTTTAAAAAATCTCCGTTGCCTTTGTTGTTGTTGTGTTGCTGTTATTGTTATAAGAATAATTATTGTTGCTTTTTTGTGCTGTTTTATCAACGTAGTTGCTAGTTGTCGGCGCCTTTCATATTATTAAAGTTAAGTTAGTAATTGTATTGATAAAGTTTATCCATATGTTACTGATTCGCAAAGTTGCTAGGATTTTTCCCTTTTTTGTTTGTTTTTCATATTGTTGTTTGTGGGTTTACTGTTATTCTCATTATGTCTGTTTTAGTTATTGTTGTTGTTGTTGGTGGTGGTGGTGGTGGTGGTGAAAATGATGTCACCACCACTTTTATAGTAACTGTTGTCCGTATTGTAGCCTATATTGAGGGTTGACCAATTGGAGACCAGGCAAAGTGTAATCAGACTCCTTCAACCTCTTCAACAAACCTTTCCTACCCCTGCAACCTTTACAATAAACCTCTCTTACGTCTACAATAAACCTCTCTTACATCTGCAACCCTTACAACAAACCTCTCTTACGTCTACAATAAACCTCTCTTACATCTGCAACCTTTACAACAAACCTCTCTTACGTCTACAATAAACCTCTCTTACATCTCCAACAAACTTTTCCTACCCCTGCAACCTTTAAAACAAACCTCTCCTATCTTTACATCAAACCTCTCTTACCACCACAACAAACCTCTCTTACCTTTTCAACCTCTCCAAGAAATCTCTTCAACGCCTCAAACAAAATTCTCTAACCTTTACATTAAACCGCTCTTAAGCCTACAACAAACCTCTCCTACCTCTGCAATCTTTACAACAAACCTCTATTACTTCTACAACAAACCTCTATTACGTCTACAACAAACCTCTATTACGTCTACAACAAACCTCTCCTACATCTGCAATCTTTACAACAAACCTCTATTACTTCTACAACAAACCTCTATTACGTCTACAACAAACCTCTATTACGTCTACAACAAACCTCTCCTACCTCTGCAATCTTTACTACAAACCTCTATTACTTCTACAACAAACCTCTATTACTTCTACAACAAACCTCTATTACGTCTACAAGAAACCTCTCCTACATCTGCAATCTTTAAAACAAACCTCTCTTACGTCTACAATAAACCTCTCCTACATCTCCAACAAACTTTTCCTACCCCTGCAACCTTTAAAACAAACCTCTCCTATCTTTACATCAAACCTCTCTTACCACCACAACAAACCTCTCTTGGCTTTTCAACCTCTCCAAGAAATCTCTTCAACGCCTCAAACAAAATTCTCTAACCTTTACATTAAACCGCTCTTAAGCCTACAACAAACCTCTCCTA
>JAWDGP010002707.1:0-16756 GCA_033675545.1 Elysia crispata | reverse complement strand
AAATAACTGAGTAAATAAACGCCCATAAATCTTTGAAATCGAGGAGAGAAACTAAGAAACAAATTGAATATAACGATCTCAATCATGATTTTATACAAAGACAATAAACTGTTCGTTTAAAGTCATTCGTATTCTGTATCACAGATGTAGCCATCTGGGTGGTGGTGTGGAATAAAGGTTTGAAAATCGTCATTTTGGGCTCAATTACAGTCATATCTTGGTCCTTCAATTCCGTCATTCCTTCGGAAGCACCCACGTGCTGCAAAGAGAAAAAATAGAGACACAGTCAATGAGACTAAAACACAATATGTAAGCTGCAATATCAGAAAATAAAAGACAATCGGTGATAATACTAATCTAAAGCCGATGTTCGAAAGACACACAACACGGATTATTTGTAACTATATAAGAGATGCGTAACATGTAAGATTGGGCGACAAAAACTTGCTTCCAAATAGACCTAAAGAGAGAGAGAGACAGACAGACAGAGAGAGAGAGAGAGAGAGAGAGAGAGAGAGATAGAAAGAGAGAGAGTTAGATAGGAGATTAAGAGAATCAGAGACAAAAAGAGGGAGACAGAAGGAGAGATAGCGTGGAAGAGGAAGAATCAGGAAGACAAAAAATAACTAGCGACAGACAGTTAAGAGAGACAGAAGGAGTAATAAAGTACCATGGACATATCTTTTAGAATACTAATAAGAAATGATTTTAAAATGACATGAGGCAGCCAAAGAAGAGAGAGAGAGAGAGAGAGAGAGAGAGAGAGAGAGAGAGAGAGAGAGAGAGAGAGAGAGAGAGAGAGAGAGAGAGAGAGAGAGAGAGAGAGAGAGAGAGAGAGAGAGAGAGAGAGAGAGAGAGAGAGAGAGGGACAAAGAGAGGCAAAATGAAAGAGGAAGAACTAGAATGAGATTGCAGAAAAAGCGAAACACAATTACAACAAAAGACTCAGTAAAATACTGATTTAGATAAGAACCAAAAGGTATAAAAAAAAATCCGGAATTAGAGGAGAGGCGAAAAGTAGAGAGAAGGAGAGAGACAGAGAGATTGAGAGAGAGAGAAAGCGAAAGAGAGAGAGATAGAAAGAGAGAACGTGGAATGGATATTAATTCGAAAATAAAAAGAGGTAAGGATGTACAGGAATTGAGATAGTTAAAGTTATATACAGACTAAAAGACAATAAGAGATAGATAGAGAGAGAGCGAGAGAGAGAGAGAGACAGAGAGAGAGAGAGCGAGAAAGAGTGTTAGAGAGAAAGAATAAGAGCGAGAGAGAGGAAGATGGATAGAGATACAGAAAGAGAGCTAGATTGAAAGAAGAGAACAAAGAAGACTAGAAAGAAATAATCTCACGATTTAATCACTCAGTAAGGGCATGAACTCTTTTAAATACGTGAAGCAATCTAGATCGGCCTTATGTATAGAGGAAAGTAACTGCTGAAATGCAAAATTAACGACAACCCATGTAGAAAAATTATGAAAAGAAAAATATACAAAATGCATCTTTTGTCAAGTTTTTTGTATGCCTGTTTTCCAAATTGTTTTAAACTAAATAACTGAGTAAATAAACGCCCATAAATCTTTGAAATCGAGGAGAGAAACCAAGAAACAAATTGAATATAACGATCTCAATCATGATTTTATACAAAGACAATAAACTGTTCGTTTAAAGTCATTCGTATTCTGTATCACAGATGTAGCCATCTGGGTGGTGGTTTGGAATAAAGGTTTGAAAATCGTCATTTTGGCCTAAATTACAGTCATATCTTCGGAAGCACCCACGTGCTGCAGAGAGAAAAAATAGAGACACAGTCAATGAGACTAAAACACAATATGTAAGCTGCAATATCAGATAATTAAAGACAATCGGTGATAATACTAATCTTAAGCCGATGTTCGAAAGACACACAACACGGTTTATTTGTAACTATATAAGAGATGCGTAACGTGTAAGACTGGGCGACAAAAACTTGCTTCCAAATAAACCTAAAGAGGGAGAGAGTGAGAGAAAGAAAGAGATATAGAAAGAGAGAGAGTTAGATAGGAGATTAAGAGAATCAGAGACAAAAAGAGGGAGAAAAAAGGAGAGATAGCGTGGAAGAGGAAGAATGAGGAAGACAAGAGATAACTAGCGACAGACAGTTAAGAGAGACAGAAGGAGTAATAAAGTACCAGGGACATATCTTTTAGAACACTAAAAAGAAATGATTTTAAAATGACATGAGGCAGCCAAAGAAGAGAGAGAGAGAGAGAGAGAGAGAGAGAGAGAGAGAGAGAGAGAGAGAGAGAGAGAGAGAGAGAGAGAGAGAGAGAGAGAGAGAGAGAGAGAGAGAGAGAGAGAGAGAGAGAGAGAGAGAGAGAGAGGCAAAATGAAAGAGGAAGAACTAGAATGAGATTGCAGAAAAAGCGAAACACAATTACAACAAAAGACTCAGTAATATACTGATTTAGATAAGAACCAAAAGGTATAAAAAAAAATCCGGAATTAGAGGAGAGGCGAAAAGTAGAGAGAAGGAGAGAGACAGAGAGATTGAGAGAGAGAGAGAGAAAGCGAAAGAGAGAGAGATAGAAAGAGAAAACGTGGAATGGATATTAATTCGAAAATAAAAAGAGGTAAGGATGTACAGTAATTGAGATAAGTAAAGTTATATACAGACTAAAAGACAATAAGAGATAGATAGAGAGAGAGCGAGAGAGAGAGACAGAGAGAGAGAGAGAGCGAGAAAGAGTGTTAGAGAGAAAGAATAAGAGCGAGAGAGAGGAAGATGGATAGAGATACAGAAAGAGAGCTAGATTGAAAGAAGAGAACAAAGAAGACTAGAAAGAAATAATCTCACGATTTAATCACTCAGTAAGGGCATGAACTCTTTTACATGCGTGAAGCAATCTAGATCGGCCTTATGTATAGAGGAAAGTAACTGCTGAAATGCAAAATTAACGACAACCCATGTAGAAAAATTATGAAAAGAAAAATATTCAAAATGCGTCTTTTGTCAAGTTTTTTGTATGCCTGTTTTCTAAATTGTTTTAAACTAAATAACTGAGTGAATAAACGCCCATAAATCTTATAAATCAAGTAGAGAAACTAACAAACAAATTGAAAATAACGATCTTAATCATGATTTTATACAAAGACAATAAACTGTTCGTTTAAAGTCATTCGTAGTCTGTATCACAGATGTAGCCATCTGGGTGGTGGTGGGGAATAAAGGTTTGAAAATCGTCATTTTGGGCTCAATTACAGGAGAGAGACAGAGAGAGACAAAGGGAGTAATTACGTAACGTGGACACATCCTTTAGAGTACTTAAAAAAAATGGTGACAAAAATGACATGAGGGAGGCAAAGAAGAGAGCGATAGAGAGAGGGAGAGAGAGATAGAGACAGAGCGTTAGAGAGGGGATTATGAGAATGAGAGAGAAAAAGAGCGAGCCAGAAGGAGAGATAGTGTGGAGGAGGAAGAATCAGGAAGACAAGAAAGAAATAGTGACACACCGTTACGAGAGACAGAGGGAGTAATAAAGTAACATGAACACATCTTTTAGAATACAAAAATAAATGCTTTCGGAAAAGGCCGATCTAGATTGCTACACGTATTTAAAGTTTCTCTCTAACTATGAGTCACTATTTCTTTCCTGTCTTTCTGGTTCTCTCTGTCTTTCTCTTTCTCTCTCTGTCTCTCTCACCCACTTCTTCTCTCTCTCTCTCTCTCTCTCTCTCTCTCTCTCTCTCTCTCTCTCTCTCTCTCTCTCTCTCTCTCTTTCCCTGTTTATCCCCCTCTGTCTTCCTCCTGACTCTTCCTCTATATTTTCTTTGCCTCATTTTTTTCTCATTTTTGATATATTTTCCATCCCTATGTCTATGTCAATTCCAGCATACTTCTGATTATTTCTCTCTAACTGTTTCGCTATTTCTTTATTCTCTCACTTATTCTTAGTCGTACACTTTATCCCTGACTTTGCTTTTTTTTTTTTTTTTGCAATTTTTCCCCCACTTAAGATAAATATATTTTTTTTTCTTTTGTCTTTTTTTTTGTCTTTAGTCCATATCAAAACATTATCTTTCTCTGTAATTGTATGACTTAACACGCAAGAGGTGTCAAGGTCAGACAAAAAAAAAGACCCATGGCGTGTCTACAAACTGAACAAACTCACTCCTAGATACAAAGAGGAACCATTTCAAGTTAATCAGTTACAGCATAGAGTTACATATTTTAAAATCTAAACGTCATGGAATCACGGTTGCGCGTGGTTGATCTGAACAAATTAAAATATTCATCTCACTACGTATCATGACACAGAATGGTGGTCAGTTGAAGCAATGAGAGTCCACACATCAACATCTTTATTAACGGGAACAAACTCAATATAAGGGATCAATTTAAATACTTGGCTTCTTTAATATGAAGTGATGGACGTAACTTACTCTGAACGTGCATCAAGAATAGCGCAAGATCACGCATAAATAGAATACCTTAACGTCAAGCAACCTTTTTTGGCCATGGAATGAGAAGAGAGAGACTAGAGCATCTTGTGACAACTGGAATGATTATAGGAAAAAGCAGCAGGGGAAACAGCATCAAAAGATGTTGGATGGACTAACAAAGTGGCTCAAATAAGGATGAGTGATAGACGCGCTGAAAGCGACATGGGATAGAGATGCGTGCAAAGTCATGACCACCTACGCTAAAAAGCACGGCACGTGATTGATTGATTGATTGATGAGTTCAAAAGAGAATTTTCCTTTCTGTTGAACTAAATTTGCATACAGGTGTCCATCTTGCCATTAGACTAAATTTACTCTTCTCTTCATTTTTTACCATGTTTGTAACAATACTAGATCTAGAGGTTGATGGTTTCTTTCGGTTTAACTAAAACTCAATAAGTTATCATCTGGAAATACTTTTGATCCATGTGGTCTCAGGGTGTGTGTGAACAGAGTGAGAGAGAGTTTATGGCAGAAAGAGAGAGAGATGCGTGCAAAGTCATGACCGCCTACGCTAAAGAGCACGGCACCTGATTGATTGATTGATGAGTTCAAAAGAGAATTTTCCTTTCTGTTGAACTAAATTTGCATACAGGTGTTCATCTTGCCATTGGACTAAATTTACTCTTCTCTTCATTTTTTACCATGTTTGTAACAATACTATATCTAGAGGTTGATGGTTTCTTTCGGT
Source organism: Elysia crispata (assembly GCA_033675545.1). Classification (NCBI taxonomy): domain Eukaryota; kingdom Metazoa; phylum Mollusca; class Gastropoda; family Plakobranchidae; genus Elysia; species Elysia crispata. The sequence continues at coordinate 11,586 of JAWDGP010002707.1, read as the reverse complement.
TTAACTAAAACTCAATAAGTTATCATCTGGAAATACTTTTGATCCATGTGGTCTCAGGGTGTGTGTGAACAGAGTGAGAGAGAGTGTATGGCAGAGAGAGAGAGAGAGAGAGAGAGAGAGAGAGAGAGAGAGAGAGAAAGAGAGGGATAGAGAGATACAGAAAGACATAGACAGAGGGTTAGTTTGGATTTTGTTTGATAGTTTTACTACTTCAATATAAAGATCTCTGTGATTTGAACAACTTAATAAAAAGATTTAATACAATTTACGACACAAGTATAAGAGAAAAATGCATTTCACATGTTTTTTCTTTCAACAGTTTTTATACCCGAGTTCTCAGAAACTTTCCATTTCAACAGTTACTTCCCTGTAAACATGACGCTGCATTAGGTTTTAACACAGAGAGAGTGAGAGAAAGAGCGAGGGAGAGTGGAGAGAAAGAGAGAGGGAGGGTGGAGAGAGTGAGAGAGGGAGGGTAGAGAGAGTGAGAGAGGGAGAGAGAGAGAGGAGAAGAAGAAGAAGAAGAAGTAGAAAGGGGAAATTGAATAGCGCCATTCAGTTTGAGACAAATAGGGAGTAAAATACTGACATAGATAGGCACATAAAGATATAACATCACGAAATTGAGAGCACAGAAACAAAGAAGTTAGAGACAGAGAAAGAGTGACATGGTGAGTGGAAGAGGAAGAACCGCATGAAAAAGAAAGAAATAGCTACATACATTTAGAGAAGAAACAGTGAGTAATATTCTGACATACACAGTGATATAAAGGTATAAAAAAGATCATAATTCATAGGACCAAGCTAAACAAAAAGAGAGAGAGGGAGAAAAAGAAATTGATACTAGACAGACATAGGACACAGAGAGATAGAGACAGACGATGGACAGAGAGAGAGAGAGAGAGAGAGAGAGAGAGAGAGAGAGAGAGAGAGAGAGAGAGAGAGAGAGAGAGAGAGAGAGAGATAAAGAGGGACAGACAGAGACATAGAGTCAAAGAGGACGAACTTGAAAGAAAACAAAGAAATAGCTACACACAGTTAGAGAGAAAGAATGAGTAATATACTCACTTACAGGCAGACATAAAAGGAATAAAAATGTATAGAAAAGGAGAGATGAGACACAAAAATTATAAAAGAGTGAAAGAGGGAGGGGGAGGGATGGCAAGAGACAGACAGTGAAAGAGGAAGAACCGGAAAAAGAAGAAAGAAATAGCAACACAACAGTGAAAAACTGCTTGGACAGTTGCGTGAGACGCTTGCAGTATGTAAAAATCAACTGATCAAAGCTGCTCTTATGGCATGTAACAATTAAACCGCCATAACAATACCTCTGGGACAATGATGAGGTCCATAGACAGGAAGCCAACACAATCGCCAGAGAGACTAAGTCAAAAGTCACTTTTTCCTGATTGCTGAAGATAAGTGAGATTGGGGCAGATGCTACTTTTGTTCTGACTTTGGTTTAACAAAGGCTTAAGGTACAGCTTAAATGCGACAGATTTCTTCTCAGTACATGTAGCAATAAAGCCCAGAGCACACACTAGATGTGGTTCCAGGTTGGTTTTTTTGTATGTCAATACAATTCATAGTCAACATCTAGTAATATCTCCAAAAGTTCACTTCAAGATTAAGTGAAAGCAGATTTTAATTTAGCGTTTAGTACGTTCAAAATTATATAAAAAAACGAAACAACAACAACAACAACAACAACAACAACAACAATAATAATAATAATAATAATAATAATAATAATAATAATAATAATAATAATAATAATAATAATAATAATAATAATAATAATAATAATAATAATAATAATAATAATAATAATAATAATAATAATAATAATAATAATAATAATAATAATATTAGTAATGAATAGTCACGTGTACCCCAAATGTATGAAATGAGATCTAAAAGGACCATTTCCGTACTTTTATCAATAAAAAAAATCTCTCTATTCTTCATAACTACACGGAATAACTTGCGGAGCGCGTCATGCATTATGAAGCACGCTGCTATTGCACCCAAATCAACCCGAAATTTATAGCCTATAAACGAGATACTTGGAAATAACAAAAACAAAAAAATAGCGACTCACAGTTATAGAGGAGCACTTATTAATAGGTTAATTTAGAAAGGGGCATAAAGATAAACAGAATATTAAAAAATGTAAGAAAAGATGCAAAGATGAAAGAGAGAGGGGGAGAGAGAGAGAGAGAGAGAGAGAGAGAGAGAGAGAGAGAGAGAGAGAGAGAGAGAGAGAGAGAGAGAGAGAGAGAGAGAGAGATGACGGCGCCCAAATAGGCAAACCCCATAGAGGGGCGTGGAGGGTTTCAGCGGCATATTCTCTCAGGATCGATTTATTTTATTTTTTTTTATAACAAAAGAGGAATACATAATAAAACGAAAAAAAAAAATAAAAGGGGGTGAAGGTTTCCAGCCACGATCCTCCGCCATATAGGCACTCTCGGTATCGCCTACTCATCCAACACCACATTGACGAAGTACCCTAGTCGCCGGTACCTCTGAGGAGGTTGCGGTTCTCACACACCCGTCCGACAAAACTTCCCTCCCAGCATCTATTCTCCAATGTATAACGAGTGTATTATGGGAGGAGCCACACCAGACCCAAGGCATACATGACGACTGGCGCGCGCCGTCATAGCGTGTGGACCTTGACCGTTTTACGGGTCTTAACACCGTTAGGGATTAGAGCCAGTTCTTGGTTCGTTACCTAGCCAAGCTTACAATCTATTAACAATTGGAGGGCTTTATATAGTAACCTATTGGGAAGTCCAATTTAATGCAGTTTACTTAGAGTGCATATTGATGGATTGTACTAATTAATTTAATTAATTAACTTGGTTAGAGCTGTTAAATTTGACAAAATTGGAAAGCCATTTTGTTTACCTCAATTAAAAAAATGGTTTTGTGACATTTACTCATGATTTCTTCATAACAAAAAATTTCACCCTCTTAACGTTGCTGTTACAGACAAGTCACTCAAAGTAACAATGGCCTCCACTGTGTTTACATCAGTGAACTTGTTTACATAATGAACGAACTACTGAGTACTAGTCAGGCTGTCTTCCACCCTAGCCAGAATATTGGAGAAACACTGCTTCCTTTTATCTTTTCCAACTAAAATATTTCTATATCTGTAGCTTATGTCTCCAAACGTTTTCACGAGTTGGTTTTAACACAAATATACAAAGAAAGGATTTTCTCCGTGTTTCAACTTGATGTTGTCATTTTCAAATTCTCTTTCCAACCATTTTGTCTTTTATGAAGCCTTAAAAACACATGTTCATTAGTCTCAGGAGAAACTGAAAATTCACGTTCTTACTTCTTTACTAATCACATCGCCAGGCCCCTTTGCTCTCTCTCTCTCTCTCTCTCTCTCTCTCTCTCTCTCTCTCTCTCTCTCTCTCTCTCTCTCTCTCTCTCTCTCTCTCTCTCTCTCTCTCTCTCTCTCTCTCTCCCTCTCTCTCTCTCTTTTTATAGTTACTGATGTGTGTTTTGCAACCTCATATTGAAAATTGAAAGAGAAGAGGAAAACAAAACAAAACAACAAAACAAAAAAACTAAAGCAGTTCGGAAAAAGGCATGTGTGTAGAGACGATCCTTACATATAATAATAGGTAAACTAGATATCAGGATAACGCCCTACCCCTCTGTCCCACTCCTGAAATCTCCATATCTACTCAACAGACAATCATTCCCCTCCGTATAGTTCCTCAATCGTCTGTTGGTTTTACTTCATTCCTCGATCTTTTCCAAATTGCTTGTCCTCTCTTTATATTAGAAGAAAATCGCCACATTTTCCTCTCTGTTATACCTCTTTTTTCTTCCATTGTCCATCATAATTCCTATTCCACTTTATGATTTCGCCCCAACTTTATCTAATATATATATATATATATATTTTTATATAAATCAAAAGCGACAACCACCTCTAGATCCCTGCTGACAAGACAAACAACTATTATAAACTCAATAAAGAACAAAATGAAAACCTCATAACTAAAAATATACAGAAATAATACACGAAATCTAACAAAACCATTCAATCGCAAATCACAGTGAAGCGCAAATGAAATGCAGAGTGACTTGAACTCAATGACAGAATTAATACTATACAGTCAAGAGAGAAGCATATTACCCTCAAAGACAACAAGACAAATTTTAAAAATAAACCAAGCTGCAGACCCATAAACCATTGCAAGCCTGAACTGACAGGAATCAGCGAGCAAATTGTAGAGAAAATTTTTCTAAATATCAAATCAAAGACAAGCATCAACTCGTGGAAAAATACAAAAGATGTAATAGACTAGTTCAACAACATTGACAAAAAGAAAAGCCACACAATGATTTGCTTTGGCATATGTGATTTCTATCCATCCATATCGAACATATGCACAGCAGTTTGCCTCAAAATACTTGATGATTACAGATGAACAAGCCCACATAATCAAACACACAATGAAATTTATGTTATACAAGGACGGAAACGCATGGTGTGAAAAAAAACCTTCAAACTTCGATGAAGCCATGGGAATTTTTTTTTTTCGAGAGACAGATGAATAGGAAAAAGATAAATTTCATTATGCTTAAGCTAGTATTGACTACACGTAATAATTTTACACATGTATTCATTCTAGCACAATCTGACCTACACGTATTTAGCTTGGGTGCAAGACAAATGTCATAACCAATTTCTACAGATTTATCACATAAATGGATGGATTCACTTCAGATAGCTATCATGTTTGAGGTTGTTTTTTTCTTCATTCATGCCTTATTGTTCATTAGAAATACACTGTATATGACATCTTCATAAAGAGTCTGTCAGATAAAAAAATTTTAATTTGAAAAAAAGAAAAAACTCAGCTCTTTAGTCTAACTATTTCAAAATCAACGGAGCTGAAAATGTAAAAAAAATTGATCTCTCATCAGATCAGAGAACACTTATATTTTCGGACAATTTTCACCCCTAAAAAGTTTAGAAAAGTTTTAAGTGTTGTAAATTCGAATGTTTTTCAATGAGATAACAGCAAAATGCATTCATTTTTTGTGGAGGTGGGGCAGAAGATGTATCACAGATGACAAGATTAAATACTTTTAAAATGTTCATAATTACTAAAGCAGCAAGAAAAAAACTCCACAAAAACATGCAGTTTAAAATGAGACAAAAGCCTGGTTATATATATTTCAAATCAACACTTTTTAGGTGCACATTTAATATGCGATAGCGTCATACATGAAATTAATCCATAAATTAACAATACCATAACCCTTTTCTATTCGATTGACAAATCCAAAAGATTACATAAATTCTCAACAACATTTAAGTCAGAACCAGCCAAGAGCTCCATATCAGACAATCATCTTACTTGTCTCCCAAACTGTCAAATCACTTACCCTATTTCACATTTGCATCTCACAATTCCATCTGGGCACAAAACTAGACTGACTGTCCCTTCCCACACAAAACAGATTGCAGATTTAAATATGTCCTCGTCAATACCGTATACAATAGCAAATTTGCGATAGGATGCAATACTTTTAGCAAAGATCTTTTTAAGTGATGTATGCTAAAAGGCCGCAAGTTAATATTGACCGCTCTAACTCTTATCTAGCAGGAAGGTCCATAAAAACTTTACCTTAAAATATTTCGATTTTCTTAAATTTTCTATGACTGGAAAAAAATGAGAGTACTTTTCAAGAGTAGGTACAAAAGATGATCCAACAGAACTAATCTTTGATCAACTAAGATTGGTTCTCAGTGCAATGTGGATGCAAAGGAATGTTAAATTAAATGCCACAGATTTTGATGGATTTAAAAAGAAAAGAAAAAAACTATTGAAAATGAGAAAGCTGCAGTTTTTTTAATGGCGTAGAATCTCTAAAACATTCCTTTCCTTGATTATTTCAATTCAGGCAACTCTCACTCATTCAAAAAAAAAAATGAAAAGCCATTATTTAGAGTTAAGAGTCAACAATCTAGTTGGATTTTCTGTCACAATTTTGCCCTTACAATTGATAAAAAAAAAATTACAACAATAGTAAAGGTCATAGTTTCCTTCCATATTATTCCTAATGAACCTTCTTCTATAAGAATCAGGAAACCCTCTGCCTTTTGCCAAGTAAATACTCTGCTCAAGTCCAGGGGTAGAGGGTGTCAGGGGAAATTGGAGTGGGAGGATACTTTGGCAGTTGGCCTAGCCTCAGGTGTATTTACTTCAGATGTGTAGCATGAAGACGGAGGCGATGAAGATGAGAGACATGACAAGGACGGGAACAGGTCCGCTGTGAAAAGAAGGGTAAAAATCATGGCATGAAATAAGGGCATAGTCCATACATATGTTGACATTTTAAATGAAAAGCAATCAAACTTAAGAACTTATCACAATTTTGTTGTTGCTTTATTTCCACAAAGGAGCTGGTCTTACCAAAGGAACGTCCTTAACTTCTCAATGCAAAAGCAATTATTAGACAAGGGATACTAAATTATAAATGTACTCTCCGGTGATAATGACGAATTAAACAGATTCATCAGTAATAAGTCTCATAACAGTGGAACAGATCAAAACACCACGTTGTCTAATGAATAATAATAAGGGGTGTGAACACCCAAACTCTATTAAATATCTCATCCATTTTTCTTGCATAGATTGTAAAAGCTGCTATCGTTTTCTTTTATGTTGATGTATCATTTAAAAGGATTGTACTAAATTGAGGCTCGCTAGAGGGATGCATAAAAAAAATTAGAGAAGGAAGTAGGATTATCATAATTTTTCTCTATATCCCTTTTACCAATCATGAGCTCAGTGCTATCAAGTATGCATCTTATCGTATGTCCATTTTTCAGGCCCACTCAAATTTTATCCCAGTTTAAGAAGGGGATAAAATTAAATGCTGTGGTTTGCCTTGAAAATTATCAAGATTAATGCCCCTGTTTGTCACAGATACAGATAAAGGAGGATTCGCCGGTTTAACTTAGTCACAGTGAGCCTGCAAACATTCAAATTGACTTTACTCTAAATTACAAAAGTGGAGATACAGCAAGATAGCACTGGGCTCGGACAATGGTGATCTAATGGTGACTAAATCAAATGCTTTGAATTTGGCAACAAATAATGTTACAAAAGAGAAGGGTTACTGCATAATTTTATCAGTTCCTGAACCTCTTTCAGGTAAAAATTTCAATGCAAGTTCAATTTCAAATTCTGTTGAGCCCCATAAAGATTTCCTGTATGAAATTTAACCTCATTCTTGCATAGAAACCTGAACCTTTACAAAGGCTGTCAAGTGAATAGCTTGCTTGGCTCTATGATGTAAAAAAAAGAGAAACACAGAATATATCTGATTTATAAAATGTCTTTCTTGTTTTCCTGGGAATCTTACTTGGAAATGCACAAGAGAAGGGAGGCATGGCTTTATCAAAGGTTGTACCATAACTTGTGCCTGACACTGACCTCAGCTATTTGCTTTTTGAGCTGTTCATTCTCATTTAGATTCCTCTGGTGTCTCTCCTCTTCCTCCCGACTGACCAGGGAAGCAGTCACACTCTTTACCATCTGACCATCCCTCTTTGAATGCTGCAGGATTTCTTTAATCTAGTCAAAAGGAAGGAATTTTTTTGTTTAAATGTTAGAGAAACTTGTTGCAGATATAAAACATGTCAAAAATAAAAAGGGCAGAGTCCCGAAAAGTCATAAAAAGACGCAGGTAAGACAGACACATATCGAGGGTATCTACTTACATTGAGACTTGGAATAAATACCTGGGTATAACCTGGAAGATGGGAATCTAGATTTGCTATTGTTTTAGGAGTTACTTTTTTCCTTTAGACAATAAGAATTTTACAAAGAACTGAAATAAGCCTGAGAAGCATATCATTGTCTTTTCATTTTATACTGCAACGGTTGCCCCTTCTAAAGATCCTCTTTGCAACTGACAATGATTATCAGGCATACCATCCATGACATTTATTCATTCCGTTTTAAATGTTCATCTTTAATGAAGAATAAATTTTCAGATCAAATTTGCAAGGCCAACTAGTAAAACACCTTTAAAAAGCTTCTTTTGTAAGGTATGTGATGATTAAATAATATCTTTGTCACTTATTTCAGTTGCAAAATAGTTCCTATCAAAGAAAACACATATATCGGTTTATAATTCTATGGAAGGTAATAAATTTGTTTGGCAATTCATAGTTATAAAGCCATTTACTTTAAAAATACTGGATTTTTCCTTAACACAATTTAAAAATTAACACCGACATGGAGCGTCAATTATATTTGCTGAAACATTGCAAATATTTGCTACAGAGAAAACACTCTCAAAGAGCCTTGGTGTTGACTAAAATTTTTACACCTATTACAGACATAAATCAGTATAAAAAGATGCAAAAATCAGAAAGCCCATACCTTTTATAGTTTTCTTTATGATTATCTACAATTGTGCTATAATTCAATGTTCCCTCAAACTTTTTGATGGCATGTTTAAAAAAATTTTTTTAGTAAAAAAAACATCTTGCATGTATTTTTGTTATTTTTTGCGTTTGTTGTCAGATCCAGGCAGCAATAAGAAAGATGAGATTAGGCAAATCAACAGGCCCTAGTAGTTAATCAGTGAAACTTTTACGGCACCTGAAGACTACAGAACTGATTCGATCACAGCATTACTCTACAAAATCTATGACTCAGGTCAGATTCCACCAAATATTCCCAAATCCATATTTATGGCACTGCCAAAAGAAACCAGGGGCACAGAGTGTGAATTGCACATAATGAATAGTTTTATGAGTCATATCACCACCATACTTCTAAGAATGGTCATGATGTGAGTCCGAAACAAAACCAAACCAGGAATAGCAGAGGAACAGTGAGGAGGGAAAAGGTACAAGTCCAATCCTTACGCTTGAACTATGATTGAACCAGCCCTGGAAGAACAAAAAAAGGTATATCTGTGCTTTATTGACTACACAGAGGCATTTAACAAAATACGACACGGTGAGATAATCACACAAACGCATTTGAAGATAGATGGAAAAGATCTAAGAGCAATTTAAAACATGTACTGGGAACAGACAGCAGCAATGCGAGTTGATGGAGAAATCAGCTCATTTAAAAAAAACCAAAGCGTTGTGTCACACAAAGATGGGTTCTTTCCCAAGACCTTTTCTCTCCTTACTGTGAAATTATTATCTAAAACCTAGAAAAATATCCAGGAATTGAAGGAGGAGGGTACAACGTGAGATACGCTGCTGAAACTGTATTGATTAGACATCTTGGAAGAAGAAAGCAGAAAGAAAGGGTTTGAAACAAAAAGCAAAAAGATAGAAGTAATGATGGTCAATCACAGCAATGTGCATCCACACATCAACATCTTTATTAAAGGGAATAAACTCAAGCATGGGATCAATTCAAATACTTGGGTACTTAAATGTCAAGTGATTCAATGTATATTGGCTATCTGGTCTGAATTTGATGCTTTCTTATGATTTAAGTAGAAGAAAACTAGAAAAAAAAGACTGAGCATTTGTCCTCACCATTAATGGAACATCGTAGATGCTAATGCCATAAAAACAGGACCCATTGACCTGTTTAAGCCTCACGCTCTGGGTCTCATAGGCCAGAAAAATGCAAAGATGAGCAGGACAACCTTGTAGCCAAACACAACACTTGGACCCAGTGAACCAATCACAGATGAAAGTTGATGACAGAGTCTGGGATTATGAAAACAGATAATGTTGATAGAGTCTGTCGATTAGAAGGTATTGTGATCAGTACAGCACAGATCATTTGAGTTTGAAACTGCAATAGATTAGGAAGTTTTTTTTCTAAACTAATAAGTCTAAGATCATGCAAGGAAGTCTAAAAAATTTAAATATGCAAATATATCAAGACATACCAATAAGGTATAAGATCTCCATACTATACATCGACATATAAATATTTTCAAATTTTCAACCTATCTTATCTCATTGCTTTAATATTATGTTGACCATGTATTTTTCCTGAAAATATAATTAATCTGTGTCACATACTAGCACTGAGTATACAAATACCAAACCTCTGCAAAAAAAAAAAAAACAACAAAAGTACAACTGGACTTACCAGTGAATTATTCCACCTGAGTCCATGCAATGTGGTCTCCTTTAGGCCTGAAAGCCTCATTATGCATATTCCCAGCAGTTTTGTAGAATTCATAGTGCGATAAATGGCATCCGTTATCTCTTCAAAGTCTTCAGGCATCATCCCTCTTTTCTCCAATCTGGTTTAGTTGAAAAAAAACAAATAGGTGTCATTATTGTAATCTTATGTTTTCTTTAAAGTCTAGCAAACTAAAAATTACACTGGGGAACAAAAAATTAAATTTTGTTTTCTGCATTGGACTTGAGACCTGTTTTATGGTAATTTGGGGTCACTGATTCCAAATATGGCATCAGTTGTTTTTTCTATCAGGTCAAGTTTTTTTTGCAATGGGCTGAAATATTTTTTGTCATATATTGACTTTCTATATATGTAATAACAATTAAAAGTTCACCAAAAATATATGCATAATAATAAATTATTATTCAATTTGAAGAATTTTGGTTAAATAGTTATAATTATTCTGAGTGACTTTACTCTGGACCAAACTTTTGTTTGATTGATCTTCTGGACTGGGCTTTTCCAAAGCATTTTCATTGAATTCTCAAGCAATAGTCTGCCATCATGTGGATATCCCATCGTTTTTGGTATCTCTCTTCCATAACTTTCATATCTTGATGAAAACTCTCGGCCTGCTCCTAAATTGTCAGGAAATTGCTCTAAATGTCTGTTAAGAAAGTGCACTTTTATACTCATGTTGCAGCCGAGTTTGTGATAGTTCTCCAACATTGTTTCAACAATGTTTCTATAGTCATCAGATATAGTGTTACCTCAAAAGTTCTCAACTACAGAAACGAAGGACAACCATGCTTGTCTTTCAGTTTCATTCATTGAATTGGGGAAAGCATTGTCCTTCATAAGCTGTCTAATCTGTGGACCATCTGCTTTTATTTTCTCATAAGAAAGTGCTGGGAATGACTCACACAAGTACTTAAAGCAATAGCCATCAGTATCGAGAGCTTTTACAAAATGCTTCATAAGGCCCAGTTTTAAGTGCAGAGGCGGGAATATAATCTTCCGGTGGTCGATGAGAGATTCATTGATAATGTTCTTCTCACCAACTGTCAGGTGTTTTCTTACAGGCCAGTCTTTTTCAAGTTTTGTTCCCAGTGTCTCTCTTTGGCTCTGCTGTCCCACAGGCAGATGAAACAAGGATATTTTGTATAGCCACCTTGTTGACCTAGCAAGAAATTGACCATTTTCAGGTCAACAGAGATGATCAATTCATGCTCTCTGTTCTTAAGAAGTTCATAAACTGCGACTACATTTGCTAAACTTTTTGAATGGAATGATGATACACAATATACAATGAACACAGTAGCACTGGAACAGACAGGGAGAAAATTCTTGGTATTGAGGAAACCACTTTATAAAAAAAAATGACAATAAAAGTACGTTTTCTTTCCTCAATTGTTACATTTAA
>JAWDGP010002704.1:617500-623753 GCA_033675545.1 Elysia crispata | reverse complement strand
CATAGCTTAGACTACAACAAATACAATGTGCAATCTACCTAAAATTTCTTAGACACAGCAAATTAAAAGAATTTAAATAAGTCCTTTCAAGTTGTGGGTAACACAATTTCATTGATGATTTGTCTACCGCTTCAAGTGCTCATTGCCTGACGGGGGCTTTAGTCGGTGGTGCAAAAGGCCCGGGATCGAGGATCGATTCAGTCAAACAACTAAACAAAGGACGCGAAAATTCGTTTTTTTTTATGTGTGGCTGTAGACCAAGACCGTTTCTTGTCTGGCTAGAGAAGCCCGATGAGTCTTTCAACTTATACCGTCAACAGAAGCTGGCTGGCCCGCTAATGCTGCACACAGGGTACTTCGTAATGCATTATTAATAGCGATCAGGGGGAAAGGGACTAATGCAGGTTGTCCAGCCGGGCGGAATTCGCCAGGTGTCTCGAAATTTTGTCCGATTACGATTTCGATTTCAAGGAAAACTCCATTCAATACTGGACTTAGGAAATGATTTGAGTTGTTTACCAGATCGCCCAGGTAGGACAGTTAAATCCGTGCGTGGTGGTATTCTCTCAAAAGCATTGAAATGAGAGTGTTTGACAGCCTAGCCCTGCATGCAACATTCGATTAAAACTTCAATATTCCTGTGGCAAATGACAGACTATACTAATAAAATGGCGGACTTTTTTTCCTTACTTTTACTTCCCTCGCCTTCCCTCACACCCACCCCCCCACAAAAAAACCCAAAAAAAAAAAAAAAAAAAAAAAAAAAAAAAAAAAAAATAATAAAATAAAATAAAATAAAATAAAAAATTAAAATTAAAATTAAAATTAAAATTAAAACAAGTAAATAAATAAAAATAAATAAATAAATAAATACATAAGTCAATTTAAAAAATTAAAATGAACGGAAAAAAAAATAAAACAGTTAAAAAAAAATTAAAAATGAATAAATAAATAAATGAAATAAAGTGTAATAAAGCAAATAAAAGAAATAAATGAAAAAAAAAATTTAAAAAATTAAAATGAACGGAAAAAATAAATAAAACAGTTAAAAAAAAATTAAAAATGAATAAATAAATAAATGAAATAAAGTGTAATAAAGCAAATAAAAGAAATAAATGAATAAATAATTTAAATAATAAATAAATAAATATATAAATAAATGATAATCAAATCAATAAATAAATGAATACACTAATGACTAACTATAAGCAAATACTCGTCATAAAACTAAGATCTTGGCTCTTGTACAGAGTTCCGTATAGATTTACCGTTGTCCCACCATCCTAATTTTAGAGCTCAAAGATGCAACGACTTTTTGGCTCCAATAGGAAATGAAAACGTGATTTTATTTGTAGTTTGAAGAAATTTACGAACTTAAAGGGGACGAGGGACCCTCACCTTTCATCAGCCACAGAGGTTTTCAAGTTGTTGGGGTAACTCACGAGACGCCCATCACGTACATCATTGCCTTACACGGGAAATTCTCAATAATTAGACTTACAACACTTTTGGTTGCTGAGAAAACATGTGTTTAGTTAAGAGCAAGTAATTCATCGCTGCCAGCGGGAAGTGAAAACATGGGTATTTCTATCTATTCAAAGGTTGAAAGCTTTAGCATAGTATCGAGTTAAAGAATGTATTGTATTATTATTATTATTATTATTATTATTATTATTATTATTATTATTATTATTATTATTATTATTACTTTTATTGTTATTATTATTAATATTATATTATTATTACTTGCATCATCATTATTATTATTATTATTATTATTATTATTATTATTATTATTAATATCATCATCATCATCATCATCATCATCATTATTATTATTATTATTATTATTATTATTATTATTATTATTATTATTATTATTATTATTATTATTATTATTATTATTCTAATTATGAACCCTCGATCTAAGCCACCATAATTGCACACGACCTTACTAGCTTAGGAAAAACAAGGGCCAATTGCGCGATTCTTTGATCGCGCTTGCGCAATGCACACTACTTGGGAAGGTGATCTCGGCTTTCCCAATCCTTGCGGGCGGAGAAAAAGCGAAAAGCCCGCTGATCTTGTCGTAGATTCCCAAGTAGATGCTGGGATATTGTTGTGAGTCAGACGTCGTTCATTGTTCTATTGGATCGATTACGTGCAAAAATGCTGATTGGTTGTCTCATTTCTATTGTTGTCTCAGTTGTTGTATGTTGAGATCATCATTTCTGAGAATCGACGATATCGCTGTTTTTCCTTTTTTTTCCTTCCTGTGCAGGGTTAAAGGGATGGGGTGGGGTTACGGAAGAGAAGAACTGCTTCTACTGGCTAAAATTTACTGATAGCATGGGCTGGAGATGGTGCGCAGATGGGAGACGGGGAGAAACGAAAGCATTTAATTTAACTGTGTTTAAGCATTAAAAAAAAGGTTTGCCTTTCACCGAAAAAAATCTACACGGAGGTCATATTAGCACACTGATCTTAGCTCTACACGGAGGTCATACAGCACACTGATCTTAGCTCTACATGTAGATCATCATCATACAGCACACTGATCTTAGCTCTGCTGCAGATCATACAGCACACTGATCTTTATTCTTACATGTAGGTCATACAGCACACTGATCTTAGCTCTACACGGAGGTCATACAGCACACTTTGATCTTAGCTCTACACGTAGATCATACAGCACACTGATCTTAGCTCTACATGTAGGTCATACAGCATACTGATCTTAGCTCTACACGTAGATCATACAGCATACTGATCTTAGCTCTACACGTAGGTCATACAGCATATTAATCTTAGCTCACATGGAGGTCATACAGCACACTTATATAGCTTTACACGTAGACTGTTACACTGATCTTAGCCTTACACGGAGGTCCAGCAGCACACTGATCTTAGCTCTACACGGAGGTCATACAGCACACTGATCTTAGCTCTACACGTAGGTCATACAGTGAGCATACTGATCTTAGCTCTACACGTAGGTCATACAGCACACTGATCTTAGCTCTACACGTAGGTCATACAGCACACTGATCTTAGCTCTACATGTAGGTCATACAGCATACTGATATTAGCCTCTACACGGGAGGTCATACAGCATACTGGATCTTAGCTCTACATGTAGGTCATACAGCACACTGATCTTAGCTCTACATGTAGGTCATACAGCACACTGATCTTAGCTCTACACGGAAATGGACAGCACACTGATCTTAATGCACAGGTCATACAGCACACTGATCTTAGCTCTACACGGAGGTCATTGTTAGCACACTGATCTTAGCTCTACATGTAGGTCATACAGCATACTGGATCTTAGCTCTACACGGAGGTCATACAGCACACTGTATCTTAGCTCTACATGTAGGTCATACAGCACTGATCTTAGCTCTACACGGAGGTCATAAGGCACACTGATCTTAGCCTTGCCACGGAGGTCATACAGCATACTGATATTAGCTCTACACGGGGGTCATGCAGCATACTGATCTTAGCTCTACACGTAGATCATACAGTGCATACTGGATCTTAGCTCTACACGGAGGTCATACAGCATACTGATATTAGCTCTACACGGGGGTCATACAGCATACTTTTATATCAGCTCTACACGTAGATCATACAGCATACTGATCTTGGCTCTACACCGTAGGTCATACAGCATACTGGATCTTAGCTCTACATGTAGGTCATACAAGCATACTGATCTTAGCTCTACACGGAGGTCATACAGCATACTGATCTTAGCTCTACATGTAGGTCATACAGCATACTGATCTTAGCTCTACACGGAGGTCATACAGCACACTGATCTTAGCCTCTACATGTAGGTCATACAGCACACTGGATCTTAGCTCTACATGTAGGTCATACAGCATACTGGATCTTAGCTCTGTTAATGGAGGTCATACAGCATACTGATTAGCTCTACACGGAGGTCATACAGCACACTGGATCTTAGCTCTACCACTGTAGGTCATACAAGCACACTGATCTTAGCTCTACACGGAGGCCATACAGCACACTGATCTTAGCTCTACATGTAGTCATACAGCACACTAATCTTAGCTCTACATGTAGGTCATACAGCATACTGATCTTAGCTCTACACGGAGGTCATACAGCACACTGGATCTTAGCTCTACACGGAGGTCATACAGCACACTGATCTTAGCTCTACACGGAGGTCATACAGCACACACTGGATCTTAGCTCTACACGGAGGTCATAAAGCAGCACACTGATCTTAGCTCTACCACGTAGATCATACAGCACACTGATCTTAGCTCTACACGGAGGTCATACAGCACACTGATCTTAGCTCTACACGGAGGTCATACAGCATACTGGATATTAAGGCTCTACACGGGGGTCATACAGCACACTGATCTTAGCTCTACACGGTAGGTCATACAGCACACTGATCTTAGCTCTACACGGAGGTCATACAGCTATACTAATCTTAGCTCTACACGGAGGCAAAGCCGCTAAGCACAATTGATTCTAGCTCAGCTGCAGATCATACAGCATACTGGATCTTAGCTCTACACGTAGATCATACAGCATACTGATCTTAGCTCATTGAATGTAGGTCATACAGCATACTGATCTTAGCTCTACACGGAGGTGTCATACAGCATACTGATATTAGCTCTTACACGGGGGTCATGCAGCATACTGGATCTTAGCTCTACACGGAGGTCATACAGCATACTGATAATAGCTCTACACGGGGGTCAAGTGCAGCATATGATCTTAGCTCTACACGGAGGTCATACAGCACACTAATCTTAGCTCTACACGGAGGTCATACAGCACAGTGCAGCAGGGGATGTGAATTGTTAAACTCTTGAATAACTTTTTGTTAGTGCAACAGGGGTCCTTGTGCTATCCCAACTCTGATCTTGAACAATGTGATCTAAATTATTTTAGGCTTCAATTCCACCTGGGGTCGTTCAAGTAGGCAGAGAATTGAGGAACGGAAGGGAGACCTCGCACACTTCCGGGAAGTTCACCGGAAGTAGCAAAGTCAATAAAACACCGCAGGCAGCAGTGTCCTACTCGGCTGACTGGAGATAGGTAGATTAAACGAAAGAGAGAGAGAGAGAGAGAGAGAGAGAGAGAGAGAGAGAGAGAGAGAGAGAGAGAGAGAGAGAGACAGAGACAGAGACAGAGACAGAGAGAAGAAGGAAGAAGAAGATAAAGAGAAAGGTGAGGAAGAAGAGGAAGGAGAAGAAGAAGAAGAAGAAGAAGAAGAAGAAGAAGAAGAAGAAGAAGAAGAAGAAGAAGAAGAAGAAGAAGAAGAAGAAGAAGAAGAAGAAGAAGAAGAGACAGAACGAGATAACATGGTGAACCAGAGCATGCAACAAAACTAATTGCTCTCCTGTTTATCCATTTAGATAAAAGTGCACCAGAACTCCTGGTAAGAGTGGTCGTAGCTCTATTGAGATAAAAGTACGGTGGTAGATTTGTTAGCGCCAAATATCTTCATCGGTAGGTGACCTTTGCGTGATAATTATGAAAACTCGTAAAGCAATAAAGAATGCCACATTTTACATTCATATATAAATGCATGTATTACAAATCCATTAGCAGACGAGCGTGACTTAACACACACACACACACACACACTATATATATATATAGTGTGTGTGTTAAGTCACGTTGCCTGTCACGCTGATATTGATATATATATATATATATATATATATATATATATATATATATATATCAGTATATTACGATGATGAGTTAAATATTGCGTTACTCCTCAGCATAAGCGCCCTCATCATTTAGGCTGATAGGTACTGAGATCAAAACAATCATTGCTGTAATAAAGTGCTGTTTGATTATGGTCCGCATACCACAAAACAAGTTCATGGCTTTGCTTTTTGTGCATATCACATAGACGGGAAATAAAAAAAATGAATAAAGGAAGGGGAGCCCTCCTACATCGTTTTCCAGGAACAGAAAACAAAAACAATTATTTCATGGGCTGCTTTTAATTTAGGAGAGTTGCCCAATAAGGCAGGTATAGCATAGCTCATCACTGTTTTAGAAGGAAAAATAAACATTAAATTGTGAAAATAAGTTCTTAAAATTTTATTTTTTCATTTTTTTCGACATTACAAATAATTATTCTCTTCGTGCCCACGATTCCGCAGAATATTTTACAAAGCTAACAAAAAACATTTCCCAGCCATTAGTAGCCACCATGGTTATTTTCTGGAAGTAACCA
>JAWDGP010002704.1:607500-612500 GCA_033675545.1 Elysia crispata | reverse complement strand
ACTTTCTCTCTCTCCCTCTCTCTCTCCATCTCTCTCTCTCTCTGACTCTCTCCATATCTCTCTCCCTCTATCCTTCTCTTGGTCTCTCTCTCACACACACTCACTCACGAATAGGTAACAAAATTAATGTTGATTAACCTTTTTTCCCCCTTTCACAGAGATGGAAACGAAGGTACTTTAAACTGAAGGGACGAAGACTCTTTTACGCCAAAGATAGAAAGGTGAGTTTTGTTATTTCTAGTTCACATAATTAAATTTGTTTGCAAGAAAATTGATATTAAGGCATTTTTAATTTCAAAAGACGCTTGGATCAAGAGGCATAACACAATATTCAATTTCTTTATTGGTATATCTCAATTATTTGCGGGTTAGTTTCCTTTGTTTGTCTCTAAGGAGAAAGCCTAAGAGGATTTTATTTTTAATCACAAACTTTAAATTGTTGATGGTTTAAAACTGAAATTGTTTTTTAACGATTTATTTCTTTTTTATTAATTTCTCTTTTACTTTCTATCCTTTACTCTCATTTCTTTGTGGCTATTCTTCTTGATCATAATTATGATATTAATATTGTTTCCTTTGCTCTCTCTTCCTGATCCAAACTCATTTCTGGCGGATCACTATAAATTTGAGTAAAAATATTGCACTAGAATATCAAGGCTATGTCGATGTATCACTAAGTGGGCGAACTTACTACCCTGCACACTTAGTTGTTCAGTAATATACATAAAATACAGATAACTCAAGATATTATTTTTCAAAGTAGTTTTACACGGAGTTTGTTCCCTTGGCTTAATGTTACCAGTACTAATATAAATATCCGAGAATGTTTTTCAGCCACGTAGAAGTGCATCCACAACAATCTTTTTTCCCCACTCTCTCTCTCTCTCTCTCTCTCTCTCTCTCTCTCTCTCTTTCTCTCTCTCTCTCTCTGTCTCTCGCTTTTGCTTTATCTCACTTTCAGTTTTTCTCCCTCCTCCCTTTGAGCTTCACGTTTCTCATTTTTCTACTCAATCTGTATTTATATAAAACTGCATGGAGATAACGATGAACTCGCTGAAACATCTATTTTCCACCCACTTTCCTCTGTAACGAATTACTCCTGAATCTGATTGTTTTTCTCTATGGTCCCTTCACTCTCCCACCTCCTCCCCTCTTCTCTTCATTACTTTTTTTCTCGCTTCCACGATATATGCCGTTTGCAGCACGGAAAAACTAACTATATTATATTTCTCTTTCATTTTGTCAATATTTTTAAGTCAAAGAGTTCTAATTATAGTGTTGCTTTATTTTTATTTTTTTTTAATCTTTTCTGCAGTCTGCCATCTTCAACGAAATTGATATCTCCAACGTAAGCGTTGCCGAGTGTAGCACGAGAAACATTAACCACAGCTTTCAGGTGAGGGAGAAAAAGAGAGAGAGAGAGAGGGGGAGAGAGAGAGAGAGAGAGAGAGAGAGAGAGAGAGAGAGAGAGAGAGAGAGAGAGAGAGAGAGAGAGAGAGAGAGAGAGAGAGAGAGAGAGAGAGAGAGAGAGAGAGAGAGAGAGAGAGAGAGAGAGAGAGAGAGAGAGAGAGAGAGAGAGAGAGAGAGATCTAATACAACATACGCTTCATTATCACCCGAGAAGAGGAGGTGAAACTTGCGCTGGTAAAATGAATTTGGCATGCGTTAAAAAAAAACAACAACCATTAAGTACCAGCTACGAAGTACATGTTGTTATTCTTATTTGTTTAAAATCCCCTAAGTATGTCTCAGGGTCCTATTATACACACGTGATTGATTTTTTTTGTTTGTTTGTTTGTTGTTGTTGTTGTTGTTGTTGTTGTTGTTGTTTTTTTTTTTTAAATTATTTTTGCCCAGTTACTCTTCCTGCATTCCGTATTATTTTTCTTTCTGGTGAATGAAGTTACATGTACCTACCTGTTTGTTTCTCTGACTCCACAATTCTCTTACACGTGAATCACTTCCTTCTAACGCCTGTCGTACTTTCTCCCCCTCTATAAAGCCGAATGTGTATATGTCTCTTTCTCTTTTAACCTCCTTCCCTTCCTCCCTCTATATATCAATATCACTCTCCTTTTTTTTTTTTGTTTTATTCATCATACCATTTTGATTCCTTTTTGAACCACCCGAGCCAATTAATCAGGTGAGATAAAAAAAAAAACAAAAAACGAAACCAAAACACATCATAGAAACTGTCCAGCGACGTCATCGTTTGCCCTTTACCTGAACCTGCTCGGGTTTGCATGTTTTGATGCGGCACTGACCGGGACTCGTGGAACCTCCAAGACCAATGCTTGCTGACGCGACCAGTGGAATGCCCTAGTCTCACACACTCCTCCCTGAGTGCATTTTCGTTGTCTGGACAAAAAATTCTGGCTTCTTTGAGTTATTTCCCTATTATGCTTGTTGTTTTTTTTCTTTGTTTGGAAGGCTTGTGTTGTCCACAGGGCTTTCACTTAGACTTCGGTGGCTCCTGTTGCTGTTACTGTGATGGTAGTTATTTTTGTTCTCTCTCTCTCTCTCTCTCCCCCCCCCTCTCTCTCTCCCCCTCTCTCTCTCTCTCCCCCTCTCTCTCCCTCCCTCTTTCTCTCTCTCTCCCTCTCTCTCTGTGTGTCTCTCTGTGTGTCTCTCTCTGTGTGTCTCTCTGTGTCTCTCTCTCTGTGTCCCTCTCTGTCTCTCTTTCCCTGTCTCTCTCTCCCTCTTTTCTCTCTCTCTCTCTGTCTCTTTCTCTCTTGCTCTTTCTTTTTTTTTCCCTCTCTCTCTTTCTCTCTCTCTCTCGTTACATACAAATAAGTGACTATAATGATATTGATGACAAGGACAACAGCAACGACAACAACAACAAAGATTACAACCGCAGCAAATGGCATTTATAACAAATAACATATTAATGTTTCCTTTTTCACAAGTGCTACCCGATTGAAAAGAAGAAAAAAGTATTACTGACGCTGAATTCTCTCCCACATCGCCCTTATTACCTTGTCATTAAGTCATCAACTCGGTTGAATTGAATAGATTGATAGATAACTGAGTAGTGAGTGAGATTGACAGAAAAAAAATTGAAAGAGAAAGAAAGTGTGAGAGAGAAGAGATAGAGAAAGGAGATGACCAGGAGTGTGTTTGTTTTGAAAAAAAAAAACAAAAAACAAAAAAACAAAAAAAATAATATATATATATATATATATATATATATATATATATATGTATACATCTCTATTTGAGCCCTGTATCCATTTTACCAATTTGAAGTGAGATATTCTATGTATATACATTGTAGATAATCGAATTTTCGGTTGTAAATAATGAATCCAGTCACCATAACTATACTAATTATATCCTTCAAATTAAATAGAACATTATCTCTGTTGTCATAACGATAAATTACTTTTCGTGATTTATAATATAATTGAAATCATTAGTTTCTATTATTTCAAATTTGATTGTTTATCCCTCCTATTCAAACATCATCCAACTTTTTCAAATCATTCATTTTCATTCTATGCACAACATTATTTTACTCGCAATGATTTGGTTTGGTGAAAAGACGATCGATTTGAGGTTTATTTTCGGAGATCAATGAATCTAGATCCAAGTTTCAATGAAGAAAAATGAAATGGATGCGCATGTCAAGATTCAGATCTACACATAATTAATATAATAATATAGAATAATATATAAAATAGTCACAAACTTGAACTAAAGGTGAAAGACCTCTGCACTGAAAACGCCAAAATAAAAGGCGAAACATTCTTTTATGTTAAATCATATTGTTTTTACTGAGTTGTTTGTCTTTGAGTTCAATTGGTGACTGCTTTATATTATCTTACATATGCGTTTTCGGTCACCCTTGCATCTTAATTGATCTTGGAATTTAATGTGTAGCTTGGTAGTGTTTCACTAGCTGTGATTTAGCTTTTCTATTTTAATTTTACATAGACATCCGTGTGTCAGTTTTACAGAAACGTAATTCCGAACAGGCTGATGCCTTTTGCATTTTAAAAGTACCTTTTTGGTCATCCCTAAATCTTAATAATTGATCTTGGAACTTAAGCTGTATGTACTGCTTCAATAGTTGTGATTTAGCTTTTAAAGTTTATTTTACATAGAAGTACGCGCGTCAATACAGAAACGTAATTCCAAACACGCTGATGCCCTCTTACACTTTTTTTTTATATACATTTTCGGTCATCCCTAAATCTTAATAATTGATCTTGGAACTTAAGCTGTATGTACTGCTTCAATAGCTGTGATTTAGCTTTTCTATGTTCATTTTCCATAGATGTACGTGTGCCAGTTTTTCAGGAACGTGATCCCGGAGACATTGCAGCTTGTTTGTTTTCTTCTCGATCTCACGTTAAGTTCCTCTGGGTTCCAGAGAGTTGCTAATTCTGTTCCCTCTGACACTGCTACCTATGTTGATGCTGCTGGTGCGCCAGTACTGGTTGATTCTTTTCGTGTGAATGACGGTGGTGGAGGTGATAGTTACGTAGTGGTGGGGGCGGCTTTTATATTTATTATGTCGTAATTAGCATTCCTGTCTGTGTTATTAATTTTGTTTAATATCTAATTATTTTGTCTAAGTATATAAAGCAGCTGTTCATATTCCTCCCCCCCCCCCCCCTTTTCTCTCTCTCTCTCTCTCTCTCTCTCTCTCTCTTTTCTTTCTCTAACTATCTGTCTATCACTCTCTCCCTCCCTCTCGCTACTAAATCACTGTCCCTTTCACTGTCTCTCTTTTTGCTTGTTTTTTTTTCCTCTCTATTCTCATTTTCTAGCCCTCACTGTACCTTTATATTTCTTTTTATTTCGTCTATTAACGAATTTATCTTTTTCAATCTACTCTCATTTTGTAGCCCTCTCTGTATCTTTATATTCGTCTTTAAACGAATCTATTTTTCTTGGCATCTGTCGCTATCTGGGTATGATTATCTCCCTCTTTAACCTACTTGTCTAATTGCCTAGTACATTATCTAGCCATCTTTTCCTATCTTCCCTATATG
>JAWDGP010002704.1:600000-605000 GCA_033675545.1 Elysia crispata | reverse complement strand
GTAAATATTTTTCTTCAAGGACTGTGTCGTTAAGAGTTGTAGAGTTAATAAACTTTTTTTTTTTTTTTTTTTTTGACAATCTTTTTCGAGGTCTTTGTAGATCTTGTTTGATTAATCTGAGTACACTCTGTCTTTCTCAGTCCGAAGCAGGAATTTGAACTAAAGAATCATATTGAGAAACAGAATGGAAGAGCGAATGAGTAGCCCAGTGCGCATGCTCTCTAAACGAGTGGCATATCTTTTTTTTTTTTTTTTGGAAGCGGGAGGGGCGAAAAACCTGTTTGCAACCTTAGAAATTCATACAGTTCCATCTAACTCTCTTTCTCTTTTTTGGTCACTTTCTCTCTCTCTCTCTCTCTCAGTCACTCACACCTTCCCCCTCTCATTCTCTCTTTCTCACTTACTCATACTCAGTCATTTTTCTCTGTCTGTCCGTTTGTCTGTCTGTCTGTCCGTTTCTCTCTCTCTCTCTCTCTCTCTCTCTCTCTCTCTCTCTCTCTCTCTCTCTCTCTCTCTCTCTCTCTCAAATTCTCTTCAATCTTTCTCCTACGTTTTCCTCTGTCGTGATTATCTCTCTGGATACAGCAACTCTCCATATATCTTTCCATGTGAGTCCTATTTGTTGATACTTGGTGGCGTGTGTGACCGTTAGATTGCATCTTGCAAGACCAAAGACATATACCGAGGGAGCCAAAGGAAGCATTTACTGTAAATGAATAGACCCGGATGACCCCCTAAATATAGCGCATGTATACATTGGTATCGTAGAAGGGATTGAGAGCCAAAGAGGTGGGGAGGTTGAATCATTTTACCGCATGTGGGTTGGTAATACGGGTTTGAAGAGAGAGAGAGAGAGAGAGAGAGAGAGAGAGAGAGAGAGAGAGAGAGAGAGAGAGAGAGAGAGAGAGAGAGAGAGAGAGAGAAAAGTTTTTAATTATTAAATTATTCTTGTGTGAAGATGTAAAAGAATCGGTTGACTGATGCATAGATAATTTATGTTCTTACATACACACACACCCACTCACACACAGGTATTCATTGAGTGTGTGATACAGAATCTATGATAGACAAATAAATAGATAGATAGATAGATAGATAGTTGTGTGTCAAATAACATAATAAAAATAGTCGTGGACTGCATAACTAGGTAGGACAATTTTTCAAAATAATTATAGATAGATAGATAGATAGATAGATAGACAGATAGATAGATATATAGATAGATAGATAGATAGATAGATAGATAGATAGATAGATAGACAGATAGTGAGAAAGACAACTTACTTATACGATAAAACTATGAAAATGGATCCTGAACATATTCTTTGAAGGATACATCAAGTATAGACATCTTAAAAAAAGTTCATTTTTTGATGAACTGCAGGCCAAGAGTGGCACTAACTCCTTTGAAGTAATGGTTTTTACAAAAATTAGAATTTATTTTTTAATTGAAACGTTTAGTGAAATAGATATTGAGATCTTTACAAAGATAAAAAAAAAGGTCTTCGATACGTGAATGAATGGATAAATGTGTGAGTGGCAAGATATAAATAGATTTAGTGACAGATAGTAAGATATAAATAAATGTATGGATACCTTTTTGGATAAAGATAGAATGATAGACCGACTGATCTATAAATACATTAAAAGATGATTAGTTCTATAAATAGAGATATCTGCAAACAAATAGGGAGATAGAGAGATGGATGGTTTGAAGACTGAAAATAACTAAAGTGATAAGAGAGAGGGAGAGAGAAAAAGGAGAGCAAGGGGGTGGGGGAGAGAGAGAGAGAGAGAGAGAGAGAGAGAGAGAGAGAGAGAGAGAGAGAGAGAGAGAGAGAGAGAGAGAGAGAGAGAGAGAGAGAGGAGAGTTAACGTCTCTATCTCTGTCTGTATCTATCTAATAGACTATTGGAGGGGCGGGGAGTGTGTGTGTATGTGTGTGTGTGTGTGTGTGTGTGGGGCGCGTGACGCTGATCTTCTGGTTCACTAAACCTCTGTATTAAAATGGGGGAACCGGGCTTAACATGCCTCAGTCAAGTCAGAGATGCCAAACGATGTGACGGGACCTAGTGCCTTATCTGCTGGTCATTAGTCAAAAAGCTTGATTGAATTCTTTATCGCTGGTAACGTAATAGAGAAGGTTCTGTTTAATAAGCTCATAACAATTATTCTATTTTCCCGTCTTCAGTCCACTCTGCCGGTTTGATAGAATGATGTTTAGTGCTTATGAAACTCAGAGATCCATTTTTTTTTTCGTGTTTACACTTCGGAAGGAAATATTTTTCTTTTTTTTTTGTTATGTTTTGAGAATATTTCGATGTAAGAAAAAGCCATTTGGCAACGAATGGTTGAAATCGGTTTATAAAAGTTTTTTCTTTAATTGTATCAAATGCTACTCATAGATTTTTTTTTTTTTTTAAGCGTGATACAAAAACATCTTGACCTTTCAAATAAGTGAGGTTTGGTTTCTTTAATCGCTGAATGACGCAACTTAAGCGTTTCTTTGTTAATTGGACAGTTGTCTTCTTTTCTGTTTCTACTTTTTTTAACCCAATGGATTAAAATCAGAAGGAAAAAAAAATGAATAACATCTTTGTATTTCGATCGTACAAATGGAAGCGGACAAAATTGTCGACTTCTGTTTAGATAAACAATATATAAACTTTTGTCGTTATTTTTTTTTTCTTACTTGGGCCCTACATCTGATTCACATATTTATTTCAGGAACAACAAACGTGGATGATTTAAAAAACAAAAAAAAGAAAAAACACAAAACAAAAAAAAGAAAAACAATCGGGAGTTGGAAAAACGAAACTGACAGGTGTCAGAAACTAACAAAACTATTTCATTTCAAGGAGTTTAAAAAAAAAAATTAAAACGCCATAAAAAAGAGACTCCCTGCCTCCCTACTCCTCTCCGTTTTTTCTTTTCCTTCCCAGTCCCAGAAAATACTGGACCGAAACAACCAAAGCCACAAACCCCCCACCCCCTGCGCTAAGCCTTAGGTTACTTTTATTTGTTATTGTTGTTTTGTTTACTTTATTTCATTGTTTTGAGCTCGTGTCTGTTGCCTAAAACAGATTTTGATTGACGCGCTCCCGACTCCACGGTGTCTGCTGTGACGCAATGGCCTGACTCGGGCAGACGTCGAGATCTAGCGCGAAGGGGCTCTAGCAAGGCTGGCGTTAGATCCAGACGATGCTAATCTAGGGCCCTGCAGATCGTGCCGTTTCTAATTAGCAGACACAGTCATGACATTGAGGGGTTTCTTCAGATTATTTTAGTGTAAATGCGCGGGCTTGTCAGCTTTCGGCTCGCTAACGAGATCTGACATCCTGTTTAAAAATAACAGATGACGATGATGAAGAACAAGGAGAAGAGGAGGAAGAAGAAAAAGAGTAATAATAATAATAATAATAATAATAATAATAATAATAATAATAATAATAATAATAATAATAGTAATAATAATAACAACAACAACAACAACAACAACAACAACAACAACAACAACAACAACAACAACAACAACAACAATAATAATAATAATAATAATAATAATAATAATAATAATAATAATAATAATAATAATAACAACAACAACAACAACAACAACAACAACAACAACAACAACAACAACAACAACAACAACAACAACAACAACAATAATAATAATAATAATAATAATAATAATAATAATAATAATAATAATAATAATAATAATAATAAGAAGAAGAAGAAGAAGAAGAAGAAGAATGATTAAAAAAATTCCCAGCACACATTGCCCAGACTCGAGGGTGGTATACCGGTAGAGCGCTCGATGTCTTCCTGAAATATCTGTCGCAAGTGTTTTCCGATCGATCGTCAAAAGTTTGCCAAAGTTTTTCTATGAAGGCAATCGGCAATGAGAGAGAGAGAGAGCAGATTTCTACTAAAAGTTGCATATGTTATTAGGCTATTTGAGTCAAAGTGTGAAATCCAGGGAAATCTTTGAACGTCGACTGCCCAAGCGCCTATAAACCATTGATTTTAAGTCAAACATTAAACTTTGATCAGATGAGTTTTTATATAATAATCATGTGTGGTAGGTAAGAGAAGTTTTGGTATAAATGTGGTATTTATTGTATGACATGGATGGAATGATACAAATGACATGAGCTTAATGGAGAAATATATGAACATACGATAGAAATGTTAAATGAATATTTCCATAACCGATATCTGGCATCCATCATCAACATTACAAAAACAGAAACAACATGACCAACATGACCAACATGACCAACAACATGACCAACATGACCAACATGACCAACAACATGACCAACATGACCAACATGACCAACAACATGACCAGCATGACCAACATGACCAACAACATGACCAGCATGACCAACATGACCAACAAAATGACCAACATGACCAACATGACCATTATGACCAACAACATGACCAGCATGACCAACAACATGACCAGCATGACCAACATGACCAACAACATGACCAGCATGACCAACATGACCAACAAAATGACCAACATGACCAACATGACCATTATGACCAACAACATGACCAGCATGACCAACATGACCAACAACATGACCAACATGACCAACATGACCAACATGACCAGCAACATGACCAACATGACCAACAACATGACCAGCATGACCAACAACATGACCAACATGACCAACAAACATGACCAACATGACCAACAACATGACCAACATGACCAACATGACCAACAACATGACCAACATGACCAACAACATGACCAACATGACCAACAACATGACCAGCATGACCAACATGACCAACATGACCAACATGACCAATATGACCAACAACATGACCAGCATGACCAACAACATGACCAACAACATGACCAGCATCACCAACAACATGACCAACATGACCAACATGACCAACAACATGACCAACATGACCAACATGACCAATAACATGACCAACATGACCAACAACATGACCAACAT
>JAWDGP010002704.1:567500-597500 GCA_033675545.1 Elysia crispata | reverse complement strand
TGAGAAAAAACGTCGAGGGGTTGTTGACCTGGTCTGGATGTTGACAATGGGGATGATGATGATGATGATGGTCTTAATCATGG
This sequence comes from Elysia crispata, assembly GCA_033675545.1. NCBI lineage: Eukaryota > Metazoa > Mollusca > Gastropoda > Plakobranchidae > Elysia > Elysia crispata. Next base: position 597,417 of record JAWDGP010002704.1, on the reverse strand, counting down.
CAGTGATAATCAGGTTCAGTGAATTTGGGGATAAGTTGGCTAGAATTGAAGATTTTTAATACGCAGCTAAAAGCGGAGAGAGACAGAGATACAGATGGGTGCACTGAAAAGTATTTATACGCACACACACACACACACATGTACACGGGGTATACGGCAAGAGATAGATACAGAGAGTACACAGAAGAGAGAGAGAGAGAGAGAGGTGCAGAGGGCAAAGAAAGATAGATACATAGATAGATAGATAGATAGAGAGAGAGAGAGAGAGAGAGAGAGAGAGAGAGAGAGAGAGAGAGAGAGAGAGAGAGAGAGAGAGAGAGGGGGGGGGGAGATACAGATGGTACACAGAAAGAAATATACGTGCATAGAGCACAGAGGGATTCACGAAAATAAAATAAAATCGAATACGTCCTATATTATTTTCAGAATATTTAAAACCAGTCGTGGTATCAAACTTTTTTCTCTCTCTTTTTGTTTTAACAAGAATTTTTGTTAAGGTCACGTTTGAAGCAAGTGGGTTCGGATCTTGCTGGGGCCGCACTTATCGACGAACTACAAGAGGTGACCAATGTGATATTAAAGTGTGTAACTATAGCAGCATCAGACGGCGGCCAGGATGGAATCACACAGTCATGGCGCACTCGATCTGAAAGTTTTTTAAAGGGAGGAGAAGAAACGGCGTCAAAAGACCAGATAAGCATTTCTTCTTCATCATGTGGAAAATGAAGTTTAGTACTATTTCATTTGCCAATTAACAAAGCACACGGAAGGTAAAAAAAAAAACAACCAAACAAAAAAACAAACAAACCACCAATTATTTATTTCTAAGTGAAAAAAATTACAGTTTTACATGAAAAGTGCTTAAAGCAGAAGGAATATAAACGGCTTATACATCAAAGGATGGTTATGAATTTATCCGTATAAGCCGAAGTCTTGCAAAATCTTCTCTTTGGGAAAAAAAATGACAAGAGGACCGATTATTTACATGCGATTGTTGAAATCACATATCTGCACACTCGCTCTGTCCGAAAATTAGCATAATGAGTCTTAAGGAATATTGAAATGCTTGTTCGTAAAAACTCTGTAATTTTTTTTTTGAATCAAATGAATTGTTTGACGTGAGTCGTTATTGTTGTCGTGCCTTAAGAACTTAATGTGCCGCCTTAAGCCATACTTGTGACAGCAACAAGCTACAAGCCGTCACACATCAGTGAGTCTAGATTGTTTGGGTTGAGGAATTCGCCTTTCTGTTACGAATTATACAGATATTGGGAAAGTTCATTTTCTGTTATTTTAGTTTAACCCAAACAAAACAGCAACGGGTGCCGATTGTAGCACAGACAAGGAATACTCATTGACAAGTAAAGGGTTTTAAGAGTGTATTTTTCTTCAAACTACCGCCTTTAATTATGTATCATTGCCATCAAAGTCATTTGCGGAAACATTATCTAAGCACCCGTTCTTTCAATATCAGCGTGAGTTCATTATCTGTTTTAAAGACACATAACGGCAATCGAGGCTGAAATATTACTCCAAAATTGTGTCTGCCAGGATCAGATCAGTCATTAAAGAAGAAATCTATTACGTTCAGAGAAAGTGTCACCTGGAATATACTGTCAACCAAAACAACATGTTTTTTTTTTTTTTAAGTAAACATGTTACACTTTCATATTTAGGTCATGGTAAATAAACAAGAAAAGTGTGAGGTTATGGATATTACACGCCACGTCGAGTGCGTAGAATACTATATAATAAGTTTCCATTTAACGCCTCACGCCTTTAAATGGTATTTGACTAAAGATTTCTCCTTTTTAATGACTATTCAAATATAACCTTTAATCTCTTTGTTTTCTGGGGTGTTTTTTTTTTTTTTTAAGCTTATCCCTTTTACCCTGAGATTTTTTTTTTTTCAAATGCCGCCATCCTCCAAACTGGTGTCACTGCGATGCCTGGCCAGGACGGTTTCTCCCAAACCTGACACCTGAACCATCAAGTCGACGTGTGGTTTTCTCAATAGTAACAGTCAGCATCGATCGCTGCTGGTGCCTGCATCCTTTACGGGGTATTTGCTTAGTGAAGAGAAAAACTAAACTAATGGCCTAACTGTGACTAACAGATCACGATTGTCGTGAACGGAGTAGCTGTTGTCGTGATCGGCCTTGCCCTAGATAGACAGTTTTAATACTGTTTGATGGCCCGCGACAAGTATTTTTTTTATTTTTTCAATTTTTTTATCGTGTGAAAGTGAATTCGAAGATGGTGTGCCCGAGGTTGACATTTATGATTTCATACAGCGCGCACGACTTAGTTTACATCTGGCATGCGCAGCAGCTGTGAAGAATTACTCTGCTGAATGGAAAACAAGACAACAAAATCAAACAAAAACAATCTGCATTTTTGGCTGCGAAGACGGTGTTCGTTAGCATTGAATCTTCTATTGTCAGTGTTTGTGAGAAGAGGCAGGTACGGTGAAGGACAACGTGATTGGGAGGGAGAGAGAGAGAGAGAGAGAGAGAGAGAGAGAGAGAGAGAGAGAGAGAGAGAGAGAGAGAGAGAGAGAGAGAGAGAGAGAGAGAGAGAGAGAGAGAGAGAGAGAGCGTTGACCCCATTTCCAGACAGGTAGCAAAAAAAAAAAAAAAAAGAAGCAACTAAAAACCAGACGGATCGGTACACATGTAAGTAAATATTATTTAAAAAAAAGTAGAATAAGTACAGGTAAACAAAGATAATTAGAAACAGAAGGGAATGGGAGACAGAGCGAGACAGACAGACAGACAGACAGACAGACAGACAGACAGACAGAGACAAACCACAAAGAGAGAGAGAAATAGAGAACGAGAGAAAGAGAGTTACACAGAGAGAGAGAGAGAGAGAGAGAGAGAGAGAGAGAGAGAGAGAGAGAGAGAGAGAGAGAGAGAGAGAGATCGAGAGAAAGAGAGAGAGAACGAGAGAGAGATCGAGAGAAAGAGAGAGAGAGAGAGAGAGAGAGAGAGAGAGAGAGAGAGAGAGAGAGAGAGAGAGAGAGAGAGAGAGAGAGAGAGAGAGAGAGTTTTTTATATGCTACATTCCAGTTACGTGAGGCTTCCACTTGATCATCCTTGACTTCTTCAAACTCACTCTTTGTATCCTCTCAGTCATCGGGAGTATCTTAGAAGTTTATGAGCCAAGATGGCAGTATTCGTTGTGAGTTTGACTACGGGAAATAAATAGATCATTATTGTCATCGCCAGTTTTTTTTTTTCCATATCCTTCATTTCTTATACACCAACAATGATTGACCCAAAAAAATTTTGCAGCAATAATTATTTTTAAAAAAGGAAGAAAATGCATAAGTTGCCTTTTTTTTTATTTAGACTTTGAGTCTTGGATTTTGGTGGTTCTTTGTTCGAATTCTTGAAGGAAATGGATCCGACATCATATAGAGCCGAGAAGACCTTCTCACGGTTTTTCCTCACTTTACCAAGGGATGAATGGGTGCCAGCTTAGGCTGGGGAGTATAAGCCCGTAACAGACGGGTGTCTTTTCCAGGTTAGGTCATTTATCCGGTTACTTATCTGGTTTAGGTCATTATTCGTTTACTTATCCAGTTTAGGTCATTTATCTTGTCACTTATCCACATTAGGTCATTTTTCCGGTTACTCATCCGGATTAGTTCATTTATCTGGTTTACGTTACGAAACCGCTATAGGCTGAGGCTTTTACAGGGCCTCCAGATAACGGTTTAAAAGGGGTCCATTACTTCTTAAGTATTATCTTTTAACAAGAATTCGTGTTGCCATTATGTGGTTTAATAAAATATTATCGAGTAAAAGAACAATGGGTCGGAATCGTTCGTGTTATCGTACATGTATAATTGTCTAACATGCATGCTCTTCAAAGGTGAAAACGTGTATCCTGCGGTTGGCTATTCAGAGGCATGACCTTGTTGAGTTGCTTTAGGTACTTATACACCTACATCTCCTTGCTTGCCCTTACTTTTTGTCTCGCAAACATTTTTTTTTAAATTAATTAGGCAATTAACATAAAGAACCAGAACGCGGGCGCAATAATAATGGGGGGAAAGGGGATGGGGTTGTGAGGAAGGTGGGACGGCTGGGTTCGGGGGTTGGTGAATTTGGGAGAATGAGGGGGTGGGGGGGGGGGAGGGGGGGTGCTTCCGGTAGACGGTAAAAAGAGCAAACGCTTTCTTGAATTATTAGTGTTAATATTATCACAAACCATAATTATAGCACGGGTTGGAAAAAGAAGTATGTGTATGTATGTCTGTTGGTGTTTTTCTTTAAAAAAAAAAATGAACTTGTTCACCTCTGTAAAAAAGAATACTTTTGTACAATTCAGTTTGACATGGTAAAAAAAAAAGGCCGTAGCAACTTGTGTATGGATTGGGTGATTTGAAAAAAAAAAAGAAAAAGAAGAAGAAGAAGAAGAAGAAGAAGAAGAAGAAGAAGAAGAAGAAGAAGAAGAAGAAGAAGAAGAAGAAGAAGAAGAAGAAGAAGAAGAAGAAGAAGAAGAAGAAGAAGAACAAGAACAAGAATAAAAAGTGGAAAAAACAAAAAAAGAAGAAGAAGAAGAAGAAGAAGAAGAAGAAGAAGAAGAAGAAGAAGAAGAAGAAGAAGAAGAAGAACAAGAAGAAGAAGAATAAAAATAAAAAAAAAGAAGAAGAAGAAGAAGAAGAAGAAGAAGAAGAAGAAGAAGAAGAAGAAGAAGAAGAAGAAGAACAAGAACAAGAACAAGAAGAAAAAGAAGCAGAAGAAGAAGAAGAAGAAGAAGAAGAAGAAGAAGAAGAAGAAGAAGAAGATGAAGATGAAGATGAAGAAGAAGAAGAAGAAGAAGAAGAAGAAGAAGAAGAAGAAGAAGAAGAAGAAGAAGAAGAAGAAGAAGAAGAAGAAGAAGAAGAAGAAGAAGAAGAAGAAGATGAAGAAGAAGAAGAAGAAGAAGAAGAAGAAGAAGAAGAAGAAGAAGAAGAAGAAGAAGAAGAAGAAGAAGAAGAAGAAGAAGAAGAAGAAGAAGAAGAAGAAGAAGAAGAAGAAGAAGAAGAAGAAGAAGAAGAAGAAGAAGAAGAAGAAGAAGAAGAAGAAGAAGAAGAAGAAGAAGAAGAAGAAGAAGAAGAAGAAGAAGAAGAAGAAGAAGAAGAAGAAGAAGAAGAAGAAGAAGAAGAAGAAGAAGAAGAAGAAGAAGAAGAAGAAGAAGAAGAAGAAGAAGAAGAAGAAGAAGAAGAAGAAGAAGAAGAAGCAGAAGAAGAAGAAGAAGAAGAAGAAGAAGAAGAACAAGAAGAACAAGAAGAAGAACAAGAAGTAGATATTTGCACGATCAATTTGCAATGCGTGATTCTGTTGGCCTGAATCGAGAGGGAAAAAAATATCGATTTTACGATTTTTTTCCCATTCGCCCAGCACAAATTAGTAAAGCCATCGATCTACATAGCCATTTAGCTTACCTTTTCAAAATAGTGACTTCTGATTAAAAAAAAAATACAAATCATTGTGAGTGAAAATGTCAACTAGGAAAGTTATGGGATGTGCGTCGTTCAGTCCGTCTCCCCCTCCTCCTCTTCCTTCCTTCCTTTTCCTTCTTCTTCTTCTTCTTCTTCTTCTTCTTCTTCTTCTTCTTCTTCTTCTTCTTCTTCTTCTTCTTCTTCTTCTTCTTCTTCTTCTTCTTCTTCTTCTTCTTCTTCTTCTTCTTCTTCTTCGTCTTCTTCTCTTCCTCCTCCTCCTCCTCCTCCTCCTCCTCCTCCTCTTCTTCTTCTTCTTCTTCTTCTTCTTCTTCTTCTTCTTCTTCTTCTTCTTCTTCTCCTTCGTTTTCTGTTTCCTTTTTCTTCTTCTTTTTTTCCCTCTTCTTCTCCTTCTCCTTCATGATCATCATCATCATTATTATCTTCTTCTTCTTCTTCCTCCTCTTTCTTTTTCCTTTTTCTTCTGGTCTTTCGTGCTATTTGATTCAATGTCTCATAGATGTTCATTGATTTTCTAGGTGTGAAGGCTCGAATTTCGCTGAATAATATTCTGTAGAGGTTGAAACAAGAATCAGGGAATATCCGTTAGATCCCAGTGAGACAAGAGCTCAGATTTGCGTTGTAGAATCTAGAGAGTTACTGTTCTCCATTTTACTTTGGTGACCAGTTTTGTTTTGTTTGTACATGTAAGTTAAGAATACTAGGAAATAAACGTTGGCTAGTCGTTTTTTTTTTTCTTGAGTGGATTAAACGTCATTCAAGTCATTCATTTAATGAGCCAATCAATAATTTCAGCTTCTTTTATTTTCAAAGGATTCAAATGACCTTAATTGAAATACTATAAAAAATGAGCATGGAAAAAGTAAAACTCAGCTTGTAGTTTCATGGACAGGCAGGTCATCAACTTATCTATCTCTGGCTGTTGATTTTGAATTTTGAGACAAACAATCTGTGGAGGCTCTGAGGAAAAGCATTAAATATTTAAATTGATGGCACATTATATAATTTTCCATTATTTCTGTTAAAACTCGAGAATTTTGAGTAAAAAGTAACATGTAGCGTTGTATCCGCATGTATGGATATTTCTGCTAAGATTGAAAAAAAGGCGGAATAGGGTGGAGGTGGGAGAGAGGGGGCAGAGAGAGTGAGAGAGATACAGACAGACAGTCAGAGGAGAGAGAGAGAGAGAGAGAGAGAGAGAGAGAGAGAGAGAGAGAGAGAGAGAGAGAGAGAGAGAGAGAGAGAAAGAGAGACAGACAGACAGACAGACAAACAAACAGACAGACAGTCAGAGAGAGAGAAAGAGAGAGAGAGAGACAGACAGACAAACAGACAGACAAACAAACAGACAGACAGTCAGAGAGAGAGAGAGAGAGAGAGAGAGAGAGAGAGAGAGAGAGAGAGAGAGAGAGAGAGACAGACAGACAGACAGACAGAGAGAGAGAGAGAGAGAGAGAGAGAGAGAGAGAGAGAGAGAGAGAGAGACAGACAGACAGACAGACAGAGAGAGAGAGAGAGAGAGAGAGAGAGAGAGAGAGAGAGAGAGAGAGAGAGACAGACAGACAGACAGACATAGAGAGAGAGAGACAGACAGACAGACAGACAGAGAGAGAGCGATAGAGAGAGAGAGCGACAGAGATAGAGACAGAGACAGAGACAGACAGACAGACAGACAGACAAACAAACAGACAGACAGTCAGAGAGAGAGAGAGAGAGAGAGAGAGACGTGTAATAGATAGGAAAAAAGAAGGGGGCGAATGGCATAACTGAAGGTAAGGTACTTTTCTTATGAGAGAGACATAGTGGGATTTCCCAACGCTTTGCCGACGTAATCACAACTAGGTTACCACGTCTTGAATATTTTTTTCTTTCTTTCCTCTTTTCTTTATTCTTTTAACCTTAATCGTTGCGTGAGATTTTCACCGAGATATCGTTAATTGAACACGCCCGATCCGATGTAAAATATCAAAACACTAGACTGGCACACATTGTAAACTTCTGGGAGGGAAAGAGATCTAAAGAACTCAAGAGCTCATTTGTCGCTGTACGAATTGACTTTTACCGGCAACCACAGCCTGAAACTAAAACGCCATGTTTGCTGAACATAGAAATGAGTACCATGTAATTTAAACAAGTGCGGCTGTAATAATAATGTTGTGAAATTTATGCGCCATACATTAAACCGATTCTATTTGCCTTCTAGATTTCTTAAACATAGTTTATAATCTAAGCGTCGGATTGATTAAGATTTTCTCGAAGGGATGTTATGATATTGTGACACTTTATTTCTAGAAAAAAACTATGTTAACACTCTGACACGTGAGAAATTTGTTTTCAGCTTGCTGTAAAGTACAACATAATTATGTGTGAAGTCTTTTTGGAGCTAAATGACATGTTACATTTCTAGCATAACTCCCCGTCCAGCGTTGCGCTATGTATGCTATGTGTCTATAACTCCCCGTCCAGCGTTGCGCTATGTATGCTATGTGTCTATAACTCCCCGTCCAGCGTTGCGCTATGTATGCTATGTGTCTATAACTCCCCGTCCAGCGTTGCGCTATGTATGCTATGTGTCTATAACTCCCCGTCCAGCGTTGCGCTATGTATGCTATATGTCTATAACTCCCCGTCCAGCGTTGCGCTATGTATGCTATGTGTCTATAACTCCCCGTCCAGCGTTGCGCTATGTATGCTATATGTCTATAACTCCGCGTCCAGCGTTGCGCTATGTATGCTATGTGTCTATAACTCCCCGTCCAGCGTTGCGCTATGTATGCTATATGTCTATAACTCCCCGTCCAGCGTTGCGCTATGTATGCTATGTGTCTATAACTCCCCGTCCAGCGTTGCGCTATGTATGCTGTATGTCTATAACTCCCCGTCCAGCGTTGCGCTATGTATGCTATGTGTCTATAACTCCCCGTCCAGCGTTGCGCTATGTATGCTGTATGTCTATAACTCCCCGTCCAGCGTTGCGCTATGTATGCTGTATGTCTATAACTCCCCGTCCAGCGTTGCGCTATGTATGCTGTATGTCTATAACTCCCCGTCCAGCGTTGTGCTATGTATGCTATATGTCTATAACTCCCCGTCCAGCGTTGTGCTATGTATGCTATATGTCTATAACTCCCCGTCCAGCGTTGCGCTATGTATGCTATATGTCTATAACTCCCCGTCCAGCGTTGCGCTATGTATGCTATATGTCTATAACTCCCCGTCCAGCGTTGCGCTATGTATGCTATGTGTCTATAACTCCCCGTCCAGCGTTGCGCTATGTATGCTATGTGTCTATAACTCCCCGTCCAGCGTTGCGCTATGTATGCTATATGTCTATAACTCCCCGTCCAGCGTTGAGCTATGTATGCTATATGTCTATAACTCCCCGTCCAGCGTTGCGCTATGTATGCTATATGTCTATAACTCCCCGTCCAGCGTTGCGCTATGTATGCTATATGTCTATAACTCCCCGTCCAGCGTTGAGCTATGTATGCTATATGTCTATAACTCCCCGTCCAGCGTTGAGCTATGTATGCTATATGTCTATCCTATCTGGTACAAGAGAGGAGACACCGACAGTCGTCATAGTCTGATCCAATACGTGCATTGCCAGCGACACGGCGATAACGAATGACGTCATTGCATGCGAAAGTAGAACGATTTTCTGACCTAAATTCGGGTTATTTTTGGACACCCTTTAAGAAGCCGGTCGCTCATTGGTTCCGCTAGTCTAGAATAGAGTTGACGACGTTATTACACGCGAAAGTAGAACGATTTTCTGACCTAAATTCGGGTTATTTTTTGGACACCCTCAAAGAAGCCAGTCGCTTGTTGGTTCTATTAAACTTCAAAATAATTCTATAAAAAAAAAACGAAGAGAAAAAAGCTGAATCCCAAAGAGCGTATTAGAAGATTCTCTTGAAAAGCAATAACAAGGAAATTCGCAATTCTTTGCGAGAATTAGCCTCTTTTATTTATAATATTTATTGACTTTTTTGTTTTTGGAGTCTTTTGTGAAAAAGTGGCCTAGATTTTTAAAACTGTTTGATCAAGAAAAAAAAACCAAACAAAGTAAATCGTCATTCCCGTCTTAATTTTTTTTCTTTCCGCGTAATTCTGTTTAATTATAAGTTGCTAATAACTCGTTATCTCTGAGTTTTATCCGAATTTGTAGAACATTTATGGATAATATTTGAATCCCTCTAGGAAGAATATGTGTATGTGTGTGTTTGGGGAAAATGGGGGACTCCTAGACTCCAAATATTCTTTAATCGTTCAGTGGCCGAATACGGGTCCTTCATCTACAGCAGCAGTTGGAGTAGTGGTATTATTATTATTATTATTCTTATTATTATTATTGTTATTATTATTAATATTATTATTATTATTATTATTATTATTATTATTATTATTATTATTATTATTATTATTATTATTATTAGCAGTAGTAGTAACAGTAGAAGTAGTAGTAGTAGTAGTAGTAGTAGTAGTAGTAGTAGTAGTAGTAGTAGTAGTAGTAGTAGTAGTAGTAGTAGTAGTAGTAGTAGTAGTAGTAGTAGTAGTAGCGGTAGTGGTAGTGGTAGTGGTAGTGGTAGTGGTAGTGGAAGTGGTAGTAGTAGTAGTAGTAGTAGTAGTAGTAGTAGTAGTAGTAGTAGTAGTAGTAGTAGTAGTAGTAGTAGTATAGTTTATAACTATTTGTGTGTGGATGTGTTTGTGAACTGTTTACACATAATTTTGAGAATGAGTAGAACAAAATTAATACATAAAAAAATCTATGCCAATGATTGCGGACCCCGATGCATTTGATTTTCTCAATTTGGCGCCACTTGACGTTCTAATAGAAGAAGAAGAAGAAGAAGAAGAAGAAGAAGAAGAAGAAGAAGAAGAAGAAGAAGAAGAAGAAGAAGAAGAAGAAGAAGAAGAAGAAGAAGAAGAAGACCAAGGACTGCAAGGATTTTTTTTAATAAGGGAACTCACAAAAACTGTTGTTCACATTTGACATAATTTTGGCCCACGCTTTACTGAACTAATTATCTTTATATAGGCTAGTCACAGATCACAATGTTTCGTAATTAATATAAAATCTGTGGACACCACTTCCATGCCTAAAGTTGGCATTTAGAATTTTCATCCATTTACGGAATCGTTTGATGATGATGTAATCGCCTGCATCGTTCTAACTTTTCTCAGTTCACCTTTGAAACTATAACTTTTTGCTGCTCCGCAGAGATGCAAGAAATTAAGAAGAGTTTGTCTCAACAATTGAGCGCCTAACTTAATTCATAGGACTTTTCGATCCGAATTTCAAGCTCTGCCACAAGATCAATTGCCAGCTCCAGCTAATCAGTTAAATAGAGATCTAGAGAAGCCTTGTTTAGGGATAAATCTTGACTTCAATGATAAACCAGAAACTTGCAAAGTGTTAAAATGGCGTAAAGAGGCATGAAGTAAAATAAACTATGCTGGTTACTATACTCAGCTTCTCCGCTATGAGGCCTAAAAAATAAACACGGAAATGTGAACTAGAGATGCTTTGGACTCACACAAAATGATAGCTAGGTGGAGATAAACGAAATAATTGAATCATATAGAAAGATAAAAGCAGAAATATAGACAGATAAACTTGTCAGGTAGGGTGTCCCTTTAAGAAATGGACTGATAAACATACACACACACACACACACACACGGACAGACAGGCAGATGATATAGAAAGAGAACACCAGCAAAATTAAAGTCCATTTATAAAACTATTCGTCAGGCAAATCAGGTTTTTATTGTGATCAGGTGAGACTGTGTGGTACAGACGCCACACGCTCTGGTTCTGTTGTAAGCAAAACAGGAAATGGCTCATCCTTGTCTTCACCAAATCTCAAAAACTGGGTTTCCTGCAAGGCAAAACTAGAATGATGCCGCTTTGAACTCATCCATATCTTCCAACCGTGCGGTGGCCGAAGTCTCGAGGACTGAGCCTAACTTTTATCAGGGCAAAATATTCAACTAACTCCACCCCGATAGGTGCCCTTCCTCCTCAGCAAGAATAGGATAGGCATTGAAAGAAAAGTCTGGATGTTTTAAATTTATACTCAATTCGTATGGCAGGCGAAAGGTGCTTTTAGTGACTCAGATTATTCAAACAACTTTTTTTTTCTTTAAAAAAAACAAAAAAACAAAACAGAGAGGCAGTCTCTTTTGTTTCCACCAGTTTCCTGCAAGGTTGTGTTACCCAGTTACATTTGGGACTTAGATCAAATCAATAATGCAAACTTACTATTACTCAGTGTTTTTTAAATTTTTGCGATTAAAGCAGATCCTCGGGTCCTTAAACAATAACGATAGTGGTTTTAGTGGTAGTGGTGGTAGTAACAGTACTCGCAGTAGTAAGCATTTTCGGTCATATTCTCTTAAAGCCTTATCATAACCTCTGCTGAGAACTACCTAGAATTCTAGCTCGTATAATTTTTACTTATAATTAACCCAGTGGTTTGCCTCCTCTAGATCTAAATTTGAAACAACTATATATTTGAGGCATACATATTGTTATTGTTCATCCAAGATGTTTGTGCGTCTAATGGCAAGTGTGGTGCTTCTGGATTCAGTGGTTGTCTTTGGTGCGATTTGGATTTTGCCAATCAAGATTGCAAGTCACTCAGGAAGGCTAAGTAAGTTATACATTCGCCATAAACCTCTCTCTTTAGGGAGCGTAGTGGCGTATTGATATAACCTATTTTCTCTTTGAGTGGCAAGGCGATGGGTGCCGAAGGGTCTATAAATCGATGGTTCTAATCCCACCAATTCAAACATTTTCGGTCATTTTCACTTAAAGTCTTATCCTAAACACTACTGTGCACTACGTAAAATTCGTAGTAGTAGTAGTAGTAGTAGAAGTAGTAGTAGTAGTAGTAGTAGTAGTAGTAGTAGTAGTAGTAGTAGTAGTAGTGGTAGTGGTAGTGGTAGTGGTAGTGGTAGTGGTAGTAGTGGTAGTAGTAGTAGTAGTAGTAGTAGCAGCAGCAGCAGCAGCAGCAGCACGGTAAGAATTATAAGATCTAGAGTTTTAGGTAGTGCTCAGCAGTGGTTTAAATAAGGCTCTAAGTGAAAATGATCCAAAAATGTTTGCCATTGCGGGTTTCAACCACTGCTGAGCACAACCTAAAACTCTAGATCTTATAATTAATCCGGTGATCTGTCTCCTCTAGATCAGGCAGAAATAGTGGTAGTAGTAGTAGTAGTAGTAGTAGTAGTAGTAGTAGTAGAAGAAGCAGCAGCAGCAGCAGCAGTAGTAGCAGCAGCAGTAGTAGCGGCAGCTGCAGCAGCAGCAGTAGCAGTAGCAGTAGTAGCGGCGGTGGTAGCAGCAGTGGCAGCAGCAGCAGCAGCGGTAGTGGCAGCAGGTGGTGGTGGCAGCAGTGGCAGCAGCAGCAGCAGCAGCAGCAGCAGCAGCAGCAGCAGCAGCAGCAGCAGCAGTAGTAGTGGTAGCAGCAGCAGCAGCAGCAGCAGCGGCGGCAGCAGCAGCAGCAGCAGTGGTGGTGGTGGTAGTGGTGGTGGTAGGTAGTGGTAGCAGTAGTAGCAGTGTTGTAGTAGCAGCGGCAGCAGCAGCAGCAGCAGGTGGTAGAAGCAGCAGCAGCAGCAGCAGCAGCAGCAGCGGCAGTAGTAGTAGTAGCAGTAGTAGTAGTAGTAGTAGCATTAGAAGCAGCAGCAGTAGTGGTAGTGGTAGTAGTAGGTAGTAGTAGCAGTAGCATTAGCAGTAGTAATAGCAGCAGCAGCAGCAGCAGTAGTAGTAGTAGTAGTAGTAGTAGTAGTAGTAGCAGCAGCAGCAGCAGCAGCAGCAGCAGCAGCAGCAGTAGTAGTAGTAGTAGTAGTAGTAGAAGCAGCAGCAGCAGCAGCAGCAGTAGTAGTAGTAGTAGTAGTAGTAGTAGTAGTAGTAGTAGTAGTAGTAGTAGTAGTAGTAGTAGTAGTAGTAGTAGTAGTAGTAGTAGTAGTAGTAGTAGTAGTAGTAGTAGTAGCAGCAGTAGCAGTAATACAATGTATTTTTACACACAGACACACACATATATATACATATATATACATATATATATATATATATATATGTATATATATATATATATATACTAATTATATTTTAACAAAAGACGACAAAAAACCGAACAGCCCCCCCCACACACACACACACAGAAACACACACCCAAAAGAAAAAAACAACAACAACAAAAAAAAAACAAACGATTGAAATACAACTTGGAATTGGCACGTGAAGCGCATCTTAACAACATGATTTCAAGTGAAACAGGTGGTTAATTCTAGTAGTGAAGACCTCATCTGTAAACTTACTCACCTCAGAGACCTCACCTGTAAACTCACTTACCTCAGAGACCTCATCTGTAGACTCACTCACCTCAGAGACCTCATCTGTAGACTCACTCACCTCAGAGACCTCATCTGTAGACTCACTCACCTCAGAGACCTCATCTGTAGACTCACTCACCTCAGAGACCTCATCTGTAGACTCACTCACCTCAGAGACCTCATCTGTAGACTCACTCACCTCAGAGACCTCATCTGTAGACTCACTCACCTCAGAGACCTCATCTGTAGACTCACTCACCTCAGAGACCTCATCTGTAGACTCACTCACCTCAGAGACCTCATCTGTAGACTCACTCATCTCAGAGACCTCATCTGTAGACTCACTCACCTCAGAGACCTCATTTGTAGACTCACTCACCTCAGAGACCTCATCTGTAGACTCACTCACCTCAGAGACCTCACCTGTAGACTCACTCACCTCAGAGACCTCACCTGTAAACTCACTCACCTCAGAGACCTCACCTGTAGACTCACTCACCTCAGAGACCTCATCTGTAGACTCACTCACCTCAGAGACCTCATCTGTAGACTCACTCACCTCAGAGACCTCATCTGTAGACTCACTTACCTCAGAGACCTCATCTGTAGACTCACTCACCTCAGAGACCTCATCTGTAGACTCACTCACCTCAGAGACCTCATCTGTAGACTCACTCACCTCTTCATCCCGCGGAGGGGTGATTCACCAGAATTTGAATGAATGGGTATATCCCTTGTTTCTGGGTCTTGAGAGGGGAGTACAATCTAGGTAGAGTTACAAATAAATTGTTTTTGGCGTGGTTAAGCCTGAAGGGAGTAAGCGAGAGAGAGAGAGAGAGAGAGAGAGAGAGAGAGAGAGAGAGAGAGAGAGAGAGAGAGAGAGAGAGAGAGAGAGAGAGAGAGAGAGAGAGAGACAAACAGACAGACAGACAGACAAAGACAGAGAGACAGAGACAGAGAGGGGCAGACAGACAGATAGACAAAGGCTCAGAAAGATGAAACAAACTGTATAAAAAGGAGAAATGGTGAATTGTATCTGAAAGGAAGGTTATAGGGAAAAGGTAGGAAGATGCGAAGAGATAGGGGTACGTCTTGAATTAAAAGAGGTTGCTACGAACGGATAAAAGGGAGGCACTGAAAGAGAAAGATGGATAGTGAGAGAGATAGAGAGAAAGTGGAGAGAGAGGAAGAGAGAGAGAAAGAGAGAGAGAGACAGAGAGAGAGAGAGAGAGAGAGACACACACACACAGAGAGAGAGAGAGAAAGAGAGAGAGAGACAGAGAGACAGAAGAGGTAGGGGCGCAAACGTGCCAAAGTGAGCTCTGCTGACCCTTCAAATCTCTCTGCTCTCTCTCTCTCTCTCTCTCTCTCTCTCTCTCTCTCTGTCTCTCTCTTTCTCTCTTTCTCTCCTCTCCCTCCCTCATTCACTCTATCCTTCCTTCCTCGCCCCGCCCGTCTGCCAGCCACGACTAGATGCAGGCTTCCAGCAGCCGTCAGCGCCCTCCCTCCTCCCCCACACACCCCACACAGCCGCCAGCCTGCCAGGCCCACAGAGCTAATGATCGGCACTCGCATCTCTGTGTCTCTCCATTCTAATCAGAGTTAATAGATGGATCAACCAGTTTCGATCGCTGGATAGAGCGCCGTGAGGCGGCCGAGAGAGGGACTCTGGTTTCAGAGAATCGTGGAGAAAATCGTGGACCTATTTTATCTGATTTACTGTGTCGGTGTTTGTTGAACTGTGTGGAGTGCTAATTGTTGAGAAATTGAAGTATAAAATTATTCGGTGCTTCTAGAGTTATACTTTCTTGGTAACATATAAGATCTAGGTCAAATGTAAGTACTTCAGCGATACAATTTTCGTATGAAACTGTTGAAGCAGAATCTATATCTTAAGAAGCATCGCTCTTTTTCAGCAGTTTGTTCCTTTTGAAATTTTGGGGGGGTATTTAATTTGATGGTTTTCAATGCTTCTTTGATATCTTATTGAGAAATAACATATGCCTGTGCTTGTAATAATTTTATATATTGAGATGTCTAAACACATATAGTGAAGTAATTGAAATTTAATTCTTTAAGCATTGTTCAAAGACAAATTCTAAAACTTTTCTTCTTCTTCTTCTTCTTCTTCTTCTTCTTCTTCTTCTTCTTCTTCTTCTTCTTCTTCTTCTTCTCCTCCTCCTCCTCCTCCTCCTCCTCCTCCTCCTCCTCCTCCTCCTCCTCCTCCTCCTTCTTCTTCTTCTTCTTCTTCTTCTTCTTCTTCTTCTTCTTCTTCTGCTTCTTCTTCTTCTTCTTCTTCTTCTTCTTCTTCTTCTTCTTCTTGTTCTTCTTCTTCTTTTTTCGTCTTCTTCTTCTCCTCCTCCTCCTCTTCCTAAATTAACAATCAGTCAGTGATGTGCTGGGCTCGATTTTTTTACGTAGATCGACCACTTCAAATAGAATACAAAATGTTACATCAGCGCTTTAGTGATTTAAATCAATTGATTTATGTAGGACAGTTTAAAAAAAGAGAAGAAAAATGGATATCGATTTCAGTCTGAGGCCCATCTTAAGGCCATCGTCGTCTTTTCAGAGCAAGGTTTGGTTATGTTACGCTTTTATACATTTAGGGCATTTGCTCAAATTAGCAGATGAGCCTCTGATGCAATGTATGGCCAGCTCATACTTACTGCACTGACGTGTTTGAGCGTCTTTCGTGTTAAAAATATAGATTAGATTTGTCTTGTTCTTACAAGAGTCATATAAAATCGTTCCTCTTATCAATCAACTCAAAACTCTCATCTCATCTCTCTCTCTCTCTCTCTCTCTCTCTCTCTCTCTCTCTCTCTCTTTCTCTCTCTCTCTCTCTCTCTCTTCTCTCTCTCTTTCTTTCTCTCTCTGTCTATCTATAGTTCCTTTAATTACACAATTAAGAAACATCCCTATCTTTTCTACCCAGTTATCTATAAAGTGTTTCACTCTAAGGCTATGACTCTCCCAGCCTTTTCTTTTCAAACAGAAATCAGATCGTTTTTTTTATTCTTTAACATTTTTTGTTTTCACTCTATGAGTGCGACTCTTTTGCTGGTGTAATAAGTGTTGTATCACCTTAAATCGCGTCAACATTTTATGATATTGTTATCGATTTTGATCACGATAAGTCGTCCACCTTATCGCCTTTATGCCTGAGTAACAGTTCCCCCAGCCATTGGTTATTCCGAAATATCCTGCCATCTTTGTTACATTCCATTATTTCATTTAATTCTTACAACTCATTTAAAAGGAATGTGAATGACTTTTTTTCAATGTTCCTGGTTTTTTTTTTTTTTTTAATCGATATCTCTCTCTCTCTACATCTGTCTATCTCTCATCTCCATAGACTCCTTTTTCGCCGTTTTATCCTAACGTGTCTTTAATCAGCGCAGTTTGTCAAAGTTAATGCGTGGGCGAGTTGATAGCCTGTTGATAGCGTGTTTAGGCTGTCAAGAGTGAATGTGAAAAAATTACAGTTTGAAAAACATCAACGTCAACTTTTTACTGCTTATTAATCGTTTGCGTGGGTGGATACAAGATGAGAGTGGCAAGTTTACCCTCTAATATTAGCATTACAAACCAGGCTGCGTGGTGGCCGCGGATCTGGAGTACAGTAACTGTGACTCCCGCATGTGGTTCGAGCCCCTGTGGTTCGGGTCATGGTTCGAGCCCCTGTGGTTCGGGTCATGGTTCGAGCCCCTGTGGTTCGGGTCATGGTTCGAGTCCCTGTGGTTCGGGTCATGGTTCGAGTCCCTGTGGTTCGGGTCATGGTTCGAGCCCCTGTGGTTCGGGTCATGGTTCGAGCCCCTGTGGTTCGGGTCATGGTTCGAGCCCCTGTGGTTCGGGTCACCAATTCTTGACGTTTCCCCGATTTGGAGCCAGTTGAGTGCCATATAATACTCGTCCCTACTATGTTAAATATAATATAGTGAAATAGTTTGCGTGCTATGTTCAATATATATATATATATATATATATATATATATATATATATCTGTATATACAGTGAAATGGTTCACTTGCCGTATTAAATATATATTGTAAAATGGTTTCACGGAGCATCAATGTACTTTACTTTTCTTTGATAAGTTTTTGGAAGAAGAGATAGAGGTAGAAGATTTTCTTGATATCTCTTGGTTTATATATTTGAGTAACCCTAATTTCCATCCTAGAGTATTTCCTAATCATTGATCTTCAAATGTTGATGATCGTTCATTGTCCAAACGGTGAACATTGATTTTAGCACTGATGACTGTCCCTGTCTCCAATTATGACAGAATTCTGATGAGGGAACCAGTCTAGTACAATCAAAGCTATCTTAATCTAGGCATTTGAAAAAAAGACGGAACTTCTTTCATTCTTCTAGATTTAGTTGTCAGCGTGAATCGACTACGACCAGTACGTTGCCCTCTGCGACTACAATCATAATGAACCATCGTGTTTACCAATGATATTACCTTAATTCGACTACAATCATAATGAACCATCGTGTTTACCAATGATATTACCTTAATTCGACCACAATCATAATGAACCATCGTGTTTACCAATGATATTACCTTAATTCGACTACAATCATAATGAACCATCGTGTTTACCAATGATATTACCTTAATTCGACTACAATCATAATGAACCATCGTGTTTACCAATGATATTACCTTAATTCGACTACAATCATAATGAACCATCGTGTTTACCAATGATATTACCTTAATTCGACTACAATCATAATGAACCATCGTGTTTACCAATGATATTACCTTAATTCGACTACAATCATAATTAACCATCGTGTTTACCAATGATATTACCTTAATTCGACTACAATCATTATGAACCATCGTGTTTACCAATGATATTACCTTAATTCGACCACAATCATAATGAACCATCGTGTTTACCAATGATATTACCTTAATTCGACTATAATCATAATGAACCATCGTGTTTACCAATGATATTACCTTAATTCGACTACAATCATAATGAACCATCGTGTTTACCAATGATATTACCTTAATTCGACCACAATCATAATGAACCATCGTGTTTACCAATGATATTACCTTAATTCGACTACAATCATAATGAACCATCGTGTTTACCAATGATATTACCTTAATTCGACTACAATCATAATGAACCATCGTGTTTACCAATGATATTACCTTAATTCTACCACAATCATAATGAACCATCGTGTTTACCAATGATATTATCTTAATTCGACCACAATCATAATGAACCATCGTGTTTACCAATGATATTACCTTAATTCGACCACAATCATTATGAACCATCGTGTTTACCAATGATATTACCTTAATTCGACTACAATCATATTGAACCATCGTGATTACCAATGACATGACCTTAATTCGACCACAATGCGCCTAGTCTTTCCTGAAATATAGTTGTAGGTTGACTGCTTTTTTTTGTTTGTTTTTTGGCATCAATTTGAGCCGCTCTACCCTAGCGCGGACACGCTTTTCTTTGTTTGAATCTCGAGTGAACACCAAAGCGTGAGCTGGCTGTTAGATGCCATGTTGCTGGGTGTTACCCTGATTAGGGCGGTTCTCTCATTGCTATTTCGAATGATGTTACCATAAACGGAAGGGGATAATATGAGAGCCAGAGCTGATCAGTACTAGTTCATTACTGTTACTATTAAAAGCAAAGTGTTATAAATGAAATCGGTTATTTCTGTACTTTCTCAGGCTATGTATACTTTTTTACTGTCACTATTAAAAGCGAAGTGTTATAAGGGAAAATGGTTAGTTCTGAACTTTCTCAGGCTATTTATACTTTTTTTTTGTTCTTATCAAAAGCAAAGTGTTATGAGGGAAAACAGATAGTTCTGTATTTTCTCAGGCTATTTATATTTTTTACTGTCATTATTAAAAGCATGAGGAAAGATAGTTAGTTCTGTATTTTCCCAGGTTATTTATGCTCACTAAAAGGATAAAGATTCCAGCAAACAGGGCTCAAAGGGCTCGAAGAATCTTCTTGGAAACGGCTTCTCTCGGCCAAGCTGAGGATCGTGTCAGAGAGCCATGAAGAGATCGAACTCTGGATCTCCTAGTTGCCAGTTCAACGCTTTACGTCCTGCGCTAGGAGGCGCCGCCATTACAGCGTGTGTAGTTAATCGCTGTGAAAAAGGCTCGGAAATAACGCGGGCGATTAGTGATTCGGTCATTAATGATTAAGTTCAACAAAAGAAGCTTCTTCAGTAATCGATATATCCAGCCACTTCCACCAGATCGCCCGCCTGTTATAGTTTTAATTTAATGTCGTAAAATGCCAAGGGTGGACTCGACCTCCGCCCACGCAAATTAAAGAACTTAGCAAGGCCAGAGCCATATCAGTTATGTTCCTGCGCCCCTCACCGTTATGATTCTCTTCCTGTTTTTCTTATTCGATTACTCGGATCCTCCACAAGAAACAGGCGGAGAGAATCGCGTAGTTTGCCATGCCTCCCATCTTTCTCGGCGATTAATCCGTCTCTTGGCTGGAAAACATCGTCGTCATTTCTTAGGAATACTAGTAGGAATCTTCTGGAATGTCTCTTTTATGTCCATCTTTTCTCTGCGCTAATAACCGTAGAGTAACTAATTGTAGTACGTCACAACGCTTGGCCAAAAAAGAAATACATTTGAGTGCTAAACAGTTTTCTATCGCCACTAGATTTAGTTTTCGCCCGTAAGACAGAAAGAAAGATGTGCTAATCTTGAATAATTCTAGACTTCTACATGCATCGAACGTTACTTATTTAGCATCTTTTTCATTTTAAATCGACATTATTGAAAAGTTCCATTATAATCGCATATTTTCACCACGGTAATAAGAAACTGAGATGGGAAAAGCTCATAGATTGGTTTTCTTTTCTTAGATTTATTTATTAATTTCTCTTTTTATTTCGTCTTTTTTTTTTAATCATAGGACCATAATGCCTTTACAGATCTATGGTTTTGGAGGAGTGAGCGTTTACCCGATATACGACTTAAAAGTAATAATAAAAAAGCATGAGAGATAGTTTAATAATTCAGAACTACTGCAGTGGTTATAAGTGATTCTGTAGGAAATTAAAGTCCATTTTCCTCGACATTTCAAGGAAAATTTCACAGCAACAACAAAAAAAAAATCTGTCCACGCTCCCTTTGGAATCTTCACGTAGTCATGAGGTTTGTTTGTTTGTTTGTTTGTTTTTTAGGTCCCAGAAATTAGCATGCACATATCGACTTTATTTATTGTTATTTTTTTTTAAATCTTTTTTGTTTTTGTTTTGTTTTTTTTTCCATCAAAATGAGTTATTTAGGAAAATATTCCATGGGTTGACTCGGGACAATTATGATCTTAGAATAAAAAATCCATCCTTGAGTCTGTCACCATAAACTGGATATATGTGCGTGTTTGTGCGGTTTCTCTAAATCGTATTGCTGTTACTATAGAACCGACTAAGGTTGGCTTGTCTAAGGTAAATTGGGATGAAAGAGAAATAATGGAATCAACTTCTTTTCAAAATCGACTAAAGTTGGCTTTATGCATGGAATTCTGAATGAAGAAAATTAATCTTAAATGATTATTGCATTGTGAAATTCCTTTGGATAAATTACAGTGCTGCCCCTTTGCAAATCTGAACCGATAGTAATTATATCCAAAGATGTGACGATTTTCCTTCTAATAAACTGAAAAAACCGAGTGATTTCAAGCACAACTTGCACTGGTGTCTTTCCGCTCCCGCCCATTACAAGGACATGCATTAACACGAGGAGAACGACAGTGTTTCATCTACAACATTTTGGGGGGCGTTTTCACAGAGTTTAAGTTGTCTATCTACAACTCAAACAAGTTTTAACCGCTGTTGGATTAGAGTAGAGACTGGTTGTGTTCATTCAGCATGTGGAGCCGTTGTAAGTATTTGCTTATTGCACATTCGCTGTTTTGTTATTGTCCATGTTGCTGCTGTTATATTTTTTGCTGTTGTTGTTGTTGTTGTTGTTGTTGTTGTTGATGTTCTTGTTACCATTTCTCTCATTGTTGACACCGTTATTCACCATAATGCTTGTTTTAAAGTTTTATTATTATTATTATTATTATTATTATTATTATTATTATTATTATTATTATTATTATTATTATTATTATTATTATTATTATTATTATTATCATTTTGTCTGGCTTATGTGTTTCTGTCCAATACCCCCCCCCCTTTTTTTTTTTGTTTATATTCACCATTTTTTTTAAATATAATTATTTCTTAGTATTTCCTTTTTAACGTATAATTTTTTATTTATCCTCATCCCTCTCTATCTATCTATCTATCTATCTCCCACAACTCCATTCATGTTTAGAAATCTTATCAATGATAAAAAATAGATTTATCTGGTTCTCTAGCCCTATCTAGGTCTTTTCCTCCTCATCCTTCTTCCAGCCTCTCTCAGTGCAATTTTGAATTTTAGAACTTCTGTTGTCGTTTGAACTTGCATGAGCCTCGAAGTTGCTCCACCGACCGTTTTAATTTCTTTTCATCTCTATAACCTTTTTATTTTCTTTGCACACATATCAAAATAGCATCTATATAATGTAAAATATTGTCATTGCTGATTCTCCAGTCTCGGACGATTCTCTCCCATTATTACAACCATGGCTTACTAAATTTCCATCTCAACCAAATATAGTTCTTCAACACAAATCCTATCCGCGCCACTGGGATGACAAACTTAGAATCCTTGAAAGAGCTTGGAATCGCGAATCTCAGATCGATAAATAATGCTGAACTCCTGTTTGATTTGACCCGAAGGGCCTCTAACTAGCCCGGGCTCTCGGGCGTGCCTTATCTGTCTTCCGGATTGGAGAGTTATGAGTGAGTCAGAGAGGAAAAAAAACAAACAACCAAAAAAAAAAGTTTCTAACTTTTTCCTACCACAGGGAAAAAAAACGAAAAAAAAAAGACAACTTTATCCTACCACCGGTAAAACATTCTGGTACAGACCAGGGTTCTAACGGATTGATAGTTTGATATGATGACCCGTCCACTAAAAGGGAATAGTATCTCTGGATAGCTAATATGGCAACACTGTCATCGTTTTTATTAATAGACGCGTGACTCGAACCCGCAAGCTGCAGAAACAAAGGCTGTTGTCTTAACGAAATTACTCAAGTCGCTCGCGAAGTGAATGCATCAAAGAACTTTGATTGGCTACTGTCTTTATGATTTATGTTTGTTTTTTTTTAATCTCCCCCCCCCCCTTTTTTTTTTTTTAAACTTCAGCACATCACTGATTAGAGCATAGCCGGAGAAACGAGCTTCTTCGAACTTTTTAATCTAGCTTTGATATTGCTCTTTATAAATCACAAAATGCTGAGGTCAGCCTTGCCCTATTAAGTACAAGACCGAACACATTTATTACTACTGCAACTGTATCACTCATTTGAATTTCTTGTCTTTAGATAAGCTGTACTGCGATTTAAAAACAAAAAAAAAAAAACAAAAAAAAATTTCCAGTAATTGTAGTCCTTGTCGAAAAACTGTTTATTTTTAGAACATCTTCACGTTTGCCCCTTAAGCCTGTCGAGTCCATGATAATAAAATATTAAATTGCTCCAGCATCAAGGCCTGTTATGGAGCTAAGACTCCTAAAGCCCATTAAAATTTTGTCTTCTCTTCATAATCTGTAGATAATGTTGTCGTTTTTACAAACAAGCCCATTCCACCATAAGCGGTGATCTCGGGCTTTGAGTTGAACGACAAACAGAGCACAACTGTTCATATTGTAAAACTCTGCTATTTCTCTCTTCAACATTTATTTTAGCTTGTTTTTGTTGCAGTTAAAATTTATTTAAGCTTATTGTTGTTGTTGGTGGTGGTGGTGGTATTTTTTTGTCGTGATGCAGCTTCTACCGCTGTCTTTCATTTGTCTTTACATTTCACGTTATTTTTACTCGAACAGCACACGAGTTGTGAGCTCGGTTAGCAGGAGAAGCAGAAGCAGCAGCAGCAACTGTCCAACTATAATTCGTGTCCCTTGAAATGCCAGCATCGATTTTTTCCTATTAAAAGCAGACGGAGTTATATTTCCGAACAATCGTTGCCCGTGGCCACCACAGGTTCTCGCTGTGTAGTGGTGTGTATGTATGTGTGTTTGAGTGTTTGTGGAGCTGTCTGAGCTGTGATGTAAAACTTTAGACTTGAGAGCAATGCCATCAGTTTAACTGCAGGGGCTTTAAGTTGATGCTGATACATGTAGTTATCCTCAGGACAAGGGGACAAGAGTTGAAGGGATAGGAAGAGTGTTAAAAGGAAGAGAGGGGAAGAAAGAGAGGGAGAAATAAAGAGGGCAAAACAGAAAACGAAAGTACGGGAGCGGGAAATAGGGTTAGAGAAAGAAAGGAAGAAAGTGAGGAAATAAGAAAGAGAGAGAGAGGGAGAGAGAGAGAGAGAGAGAGAGAGAGAGAGAGAGAGAGAGAGAGAGAGAGAGAGAGAGAGAGAGAGAGAGAGAGAGAGAGAGAGAGAGAGAGAGAGAGAGAGAGAGAGAGAGAGAGAGATCAGGACTGAACGAAATACCTGAGTCGCTGAAACAAGCGCGGCTTCTCTAACCTGAAGTAAAGCTCAAACCAGGAGCCTTAGACAATACGTACACGTTGTAGAAGATGAAATCTGTGGCTCGCGGTATCAAATCACGTTCGACTTGAGATTAAAGGAGACTGTGACTCCTGTGAAAATTAGTTGCTGCCTTGTTTCATCTTCCTTTCACTTTGCATTATTTGCCTAGATAAATAAATCCATATTATTTGACCGCCCTCATGCCTTATGAAACAACGTGCGCGTCCTAAGATACCAGTATTTTTAGCTTGGCGAAAGTTCGAGGCTTCGTCATTATTTTGTGGACCAGATCTAGATTAGTTCAGATTTTTTAGTTATGTCATCGAGTTATCTTTTTATTCAGACTCCCCCTGACGTGACTTATTTTTTGAAAGGCTGGTGGGAATGTTTCATTGGGAGCCCTGTTGATTTAGGGGCGGGATCGATATTGCTAAACGGGGTTGGATTAGAGCTAAACCACAACTACAAGTGGTTAACGTCTAGAGTGAGTGGTTCAGCAGCAGTACCAGCGGCTTGTAGAGCTAGCACAAGTGGACAAGGAGGTGGATAGGGAGGAAGAAATGGAGGGAAAGAAAGACTAGCAGGAATATATGCGAAAGAGGGAGAAAAATATGAAAAAAGGGAGTAGGATGATGATGATGATGGTGATGATCTTGAGGAGGAGGAGGAGAAGGAAAAGAAATAGATAATGAGGATGAAGAAAAAGGTTGATGATGATGATGATGATGATAATGATGATGATGATGAGGAGGAGGAGGAGCAGCAGCAGCAGCAGCAGCAGCAGCAGCAGAAGAAGAAGAAGAAGAAGAAGAAGAAGAAGAAGAAGAAGAAGAAGAAGAAGAAGAAGAAGAAGAAGAAGAAGAAGAAGAAGAAGAAGATGATGATGACAATTGAAAAAAAGAAAGAGGAGGTAGGAGGCTGATGTTAAAGTATAAGAATAACAAGTAATGAAAGTGATATAGAAGAACGGTGGAATCAATAATGTTTAGTGTATCGAGTGTGTTCAAATAGTCGCAGTGTTGTCCTCAGGCTAGAAACGTTCAACTACTCTCTCTCTCTCTCTCTCTGTCTCTCTCTCTCTCTCTCTCTCGCTCTCTCTCATCCCCCGTCGGTAGTTGACCCAGATACTAACATCTAAAAGAAGATTCACAGTAGATTAGTTTTACACTAATGACAGAACTTAGAGGCAAATCAGAGATAACGTCTGGCTTCTGTTACTCAGACTTGTGTTTGTTTCTACCTATGGCGTAGGTCTCTCTCTCTCTCTCTCTCTCTCTCTCTCTCACACACACACACACACACACTCTCTCTCTTTTTTTCTTCTCTCTCTCCATCTCTCTCACTCTGCCTGTTTCATTCTTCCCTCCTTATTATCGCTTGCCTCCAGTCTTCACCTGTTTCAATAGTGATCTATTTATCTCCTATTTCTCTCTTTGTTACCCTTTCTTTCTGTGTTAAATTCTCCCTCTGCCTCTCTTTTTAACTTTCCGCTATACTGTCTTCTTATTCGTTCTTTCCTTCTACCTTATTCCAATTCTCTCACTTTTATCTTTACTGATCTCATCTTTTCATTGTCTCCCTTAGTTTACAATTCCTCTCGCTCTCTATTTTTATAAACTTGTTTGAGTCTGTCTGTCAGTCTCTCTATCTCTGTCTCTGTCTGTCTGTCTGTCTGCCTGTCTGTCTGTTTCTCTTTGGCTCTAAATATAGATTCTTGTATCACTTACTTAGAAGAAGGAAACTTGCACCATACTTATTCCTCCTCCCTCCTCTCCCCGCCCCCCTTTTCCCACCCTCTCCCCTTCTCACCCTCGGCGTAGCACTGACGCCGCTTCTAGCCGCGCGCGTGCTAATTACCGCGCGATCGATCTGTCTATCTTACCTGGACATCGACATTCTTTCTGTGGATCGATTAGACCACGTGAGCTACTCGGATCGTCTGCTGAACCGCTGTCTCTCCCGGTATGTATTTTGTGTCATCGCCCGTCTTGTCACGATGATGTCCGACTTGTTATGGACTAAGAGATTGAAAAAAAAAAAAAAAAGGGGGGGGGGGGGGGTTAGTGGGGGAGTAGAATTGCTTAGACCGCTCACAACGTTTTTTATAGTCCCCTAAGTTTGGAAGGCCCGAAGCCCACTGTGATGGTCAATATGATTTATTCATCAGGTGTGGTTGTCAGCCCTTAATGATAGTCTCGCGTGGTGGGCGTAGGATTGTGGTCAGAACACTTTCGGTTTCGTTTTGTTTTGTTTTGTTTTTGTTTTTTGTTTTGTTTGTGTTTGGCAGATGGGTCTGTAACTGTCGCAGCTATGGTTTTCCTCTTTATCTCTCGTGCGTCTTCTCGTTTATCTGGCGGCCTCGTTCTTTCATTTTCTCGCTTTCCTCCCTGCCTGCATTCCTCTCTCTCTTTCTCTCTCTCATTTTCCATCCTTCAGCTGCGGCACTCTTGATCTCTTTTAGTAAGCAATGTTTGTTGTTGTTTTTTTTTTTTTTCCTGGGAAAAGCATCATCTTCCGGCCAAATTAGCAAAATTCATTCCTTGATACCATCCGTGCACAATTTATTAATCTCAAGTAAAAATAAAACAACCGGAGACCGAGTTCTTTAAATACATTGGCGTCACTTATACTTCGAGAAGAATTCATTCTAGTGTGTCTGAAAAAAAGGGGAGGGGGTGGGGGGAGCGCTCTGCACCATGACCAGTTGGTTTACCAACCACTTTCGCCGAATATTATGGCTATTAGAATGGTTTTAGACAGTCACAGATCTATATCGCCAGATTATTCTTCGGTGATTATTTTCTTCCGGAGACCGCGGCTTTCTGCCGTGGTCAATGATGAAATTTACTGAATCGAATCCAACTTCCACCAAATTAAGTAACGAAAGAATCGAACCCAAGAATTCGAGGACACCAGTCACACGCTCCGACGGCAGGACTGTCAGGCTTCTAAATTTAGATGTTGTTTGATATAACCCATCCAAAACACATTGATCTAAGGCCATATTTCGCTATTAAGTCCCCTGTCGGTAGCGCAGAACCGACAAGATGAGTCGCTTTTTTCAGATTTGGATTTGTTTGGCAAAAAGTCGATTCGGCAACCGCTGTAAAAGTTTAAAAACATAATATTATAAGATGTTTAAATACTTGATATTATAAGGTGTTTAAATAGATAATATTATAATGTGTTTTAATGCACAATACTATAAGGTGTTTAAATACATAATATTATAAGGTGTTTAAGAACATAATATTATAATGTGTTTAAATGCACAATACTATAAGTTGTTTAAATACATAATATTATAAGGTGTTTAAATACATAATTTCATAAGGTGTTCAAACACAGTCATAATATTATGAAGTGTCTTATATAATAGAAAAATACAACAGATAGGATAATGTGCATGCATAACATAACATGGCGATTGCAACGAGCTCTTTTCTAAAAATATTGCGTTTTTCTTAGGATTGTTAAATAGCGCTCTCAGTATTCAGAAAAATAATCAACTTTTTTTTGTAGATGGGGTGCCATGACAACACGAAAACATATGATTATAACCGTCTCAAGAACAGTAAGGCATCGCATTGAAGCAAGAAATGGATCCCATCGTCCGTTAAACCAATCTAACTTGACATGACAAGACATCTTGTGAAAACATTGGATCCACATATGCCTGATCCTATTCTATACAAATTGTTTCTAAGAGATCCTCAGTGATCTTGATTCAAACAATAAATAGAAATGTATAAAAATATAAAAAAATATATGTAACTACTCCCTTAATGTCAAGATATAGATGTTTTATGTATCTATTTTACATCAATGGCTTCTCAGAATTACTTCTATCGGATTATTTTCTCTCAACTATCGATGTTAACGGTTTAGGGCTGTTCTACCGTTATTTGTAAACTATTCTGTATAAAAAGAAAAACAAAGTAAAAATAAAACGAAACAAACAATTAAAATATTGACTTTCAACAACAGTGATAATCGATGTCTAAAATCGATCTGATTGTACTCATCGAACTTTATACATTAATGAACATAAAACCAATCTTTCAGCCTCGCATAATTAAAGCTTTTCTCAAAAAAATTAATTAATTAATAAATAAATAAGTAAATGAATAAATAAGTAAATGAATAAATACGTAAATGAATAAATAAATAACTAGATAAATAAATAAAGAGACAAACAAACAAACAAACAAACAAACAAATCCCAGATCACACCATCTGACGATGGTGCGAAGATTTTCGACTTTTGCAAACTTCTGTCTGTTTCTATTTTCAAATCTGTATCTCTATTGCAAATCTGTTCTCCCGTAACCCTGGCTGAAAAAGAAAGCTTAATAAGTTCCTGGGTCGCCCATACGGGACTGGTTCATTTCTTCCTCTTCCCTCATGTCTGTGTCTTTGTCTGTCTGTATACACTTATGTCTGTGGCTCTGTCTCTTTCTTACTCTGTCTCTGTCCCTGTCTCTGTCTCACACACACCCTTTCTCTCTCTCTCTCTCTCTGCTTTTGGAGTTCTGTCTGTCCGTCTCTCTGTCTCTTTATTCTTGATATATATTTTTGGATCTTTCTGTCTGTGTCTGTCTGTCTTATCTCTCTCTCCCGCCCTCTCTATCCCTCTCTCCTCTCTCTCTCTCTCCCATTCTGTCCCTTCCTGTCCCTCCCTCTTTCTCTCTCTCTCTCTCTCTCTCTCTCTCTCTCTCTCTCTCTCTCTCTCTCTCTCTTTTTCTCCAAATTACACACTCACACTTTGGATTTCCTGAAAATGGAAACGATTCTTTCCTTATCTATTTATTTTTTCAAACCATTTTTTTTTTAATTCAAATCCTATCCCATCATTTCAAAACAACTGTGGCCGCAAGCGGTACACGGCGACCGACGACCGACGATTACGCCAGCAAGACTCTTTCACTTTCAGGCCCCGAGGGAATCGTGTTTTGAAAAATCGATTTGTATCCGCTCTATACATACGTACCTCTAGGTCTGGTTCCTGACCGCTTGTACAAAAGCCTCCCCAGATCTCCATTGGTCGTAGCGGCTGTCGTGTGTCTCTGTCGTACTGGTGCACGGATGACACACCTACGACGTAACTTGCCAAGGACGCATAGCAGCGGCGGCTCTCTTTATATCGCCATGGTGACGTAATGACCTAAGGATTGAAATTTAATTTACCTTGTGTGAGCGAGTATCTGGCTGCTATTTTGAGTCTGTGGAAGTTTTTGCTGGTTTGTTCTGGTGTAGAAGGTGCTAAGTTCTGACAGAGACGTGGTGATGTTCAAGACAAGTTAGAATTAATATTTTTGTTGATGACGGTGAGATTAATGTTTCAATGGTCGACAAAAAAACCTCCCTTCAAATT
This sequence comes from Elysia crispata, assembly GCA_033675545.1. Taxonomy (NCBI): domain Eukaryota; kingdom Metazoa; phylum Mollusca; class Gastropoda; family Plakobranchidae; genus Elysia; species Elysia crispata. Next base: position 567,634 of record JAWDGP010002704.1, on the reverse strand, counting down.
GAAAATATGTCATTGAGCTGAAAACCCTTCGGCTGTACTGGCCTTTGTCTTTGTCTGGCTTTGTTTTACTTTGTTTTCAGTATCCGTGAAGTCGGGCTTTGTTTTACTTTGTTGTCCGTGAAGTCGGGCTTTGT
>JAWDGP010002704.1:562500-565000 GCA_033675545.1 Elysia crispata | reverse complement strand
AGACAGTTTAGTCTCAGTTACATCTTTTTTCAAACGGGTGGCATTTGGGAAAATTGAAAAGATTTTTATATGGCATTTTAATTATCTCAGAACTAAGAATTATCGATGCTTCAAAATAAGAAGCTGTACGTGAGTTCAGAACTAAATTATTAATGAAATGGCACTATTATTTGGTTGCTGTCATCTTTGTTGTTGTTAATTTTGTTATTGTTGTTGTTGTTGTTGTTGTTCTTGTTATTCTTGTTATGGTGCCATCAATGTTATGACAATTACTTATGTTTTTTTTTTTTCATTATGAACATCTATGCCTTCAGTATCATCATCATCATCATCATCATCATCATCATCATCATCATTCTCATCACCATAATCGCCATAATCATCATTGTTATCTTCATAATCCATATCAATATCATCATCACTAACATCAAAATCATCATCATCATCATCATCCTCAATATCATCCACATCATCCTCATCAACATCAACGTTATCAATTTGCTTGTAAAGTATTTAAGTTTGTCTTGCCCTGGCTATTTATCATACAAAAATCAGTTCATGAATCGAGCGGGTCAAAGTTAACAAACTTATATTGTACGTCATGCTAAAGGAATCTCGTGCTCCAGAAACTGGGACTTCAGTTTGCTTGTACTTAACCAGTTCTTGAGTTGCCCCTGGCGAACTAGGGAGGCGAAATTAAACCAGTCTGATTATTTGATTTTCATTTTCAAGTAATCCACACTTCTCGCTCAGTCTCTGCCATGCTGCCTTCTCTTCCTGTGCCTCTTTTTTACTTTCTGTCTCTATCTCTCACTTTCCCTACTCATTTTTTTCCCCTCAGACTTCCTTTTCTCTCACTCTTCGTTTCCTTTTCCTCTCTCTCTCTCTCTCTCATGGTCCGTCTCATGCTTTTTTTTAATCAGCTAATGAGCAAGAGCGCGCTTTCAAACCACACAGTAAACACGGACGATGTTTATACACACTTTATTCATTTGTAAACACTCGATAGAGCTATTCAATCTTGCCTGTTCGCGAAACGAATATAATTATGCAGTGTTGGGTTTTGCATCTGTTTCAAGTTTCTCTAGATTATCCTGGACAACTCGGATAGAATAAGTTTGGGGGAAAAAAAGTGAGGAGATGATACCTAGCATATAATTTTTGTAAAGAAGTTTAGAACAAACAGATAGGATAAAATATGATTCATTAAAATCATTGACCAGAAAAGTATGTGGAAATAATAAATAATAAAATAATGCTTTTATTCCTGTTGCTAGTAGTATCATTATTTCTACTACTGCTGCTGCTGCTGCTGCTGCTGCTGCTGCTGCTGCTGCTGCTGCTCCTGCTACTGCTCCTGCTACTGCTACTGCTACTGCTACTGCTACTGCTACTGCTACTGCTACTGCTACTGCTACTGCTACTGCTACTGCTACTGCTACTGCTACTGCTACTGCTACTGCTGCTGCTACTGCTACTACTGATGCTGACTACTGATGCTGCTGCTGCTGCTGCTGCTGCTGCTACTACTACTACTACTACTACTACTACTACTACTACTACTACTACTACTACTACTACTACTACTACTACTACTACTACTACTACTACTACTACTACTACTACTACTACTACTACTACTACTACTACTATTACTACTACTACTATAACTGCTGCTGCTGCTGCTGATATTTCTACTCTTTCTTCTTCTTCTGCTGCTGTTGTTGCTGCAACTACTTCTATTACTTTTGCATTACTCGCACTCAGATAGGTTACCATTTGTTTATTAATTTATTTTACTTTTCTTCATTCACAGGTGATTACACCGTCCAGAAATATCATAGTATGTGCGGACTCGCGGCGAGAAATGGAAGAATGGATTAACGCTCTAAAGATGGCAGCTAACAAAGAGTATTATGAGGTCAGTTTTATTCACCATCTTCTTTAGTATTCTTGCACTAATGTACGGAAGGCAAAGATGATTTCCACACATTTCTTTGTAGTTAGAATAGATTTCCTCTTCGTTCTTGATAAAGCTTTGGACCACTTTACTTTAAATATTATGTGTCAATTTCTCTGTCTGTCTGTCTGTCTGTCTGTCTGTCTGTCTGTCGGTCTCTGTGTCTGTCTCTCTCTCTCTGTATATTATATATATAAAATTCTCTTTCTCTCTCTCAGGCTATATGTCTCTCTATTAATGTATCTATGATCTATCTATCTATCTATCTATCTATCTATCTATCTATCTATCTATCTATCTATCTATCTATCTATCTATCTATCTATCTATCTATCTATCTATCTATCTATCTATCTATCTACATATCTTCTTCTCTCTCTCCTAATTAAATGTCTTCTTTCGTCTAGCCAACATTGGACCATTAGAATGCTATCATCCTCCCTCTCACCCTTGCCCTGTCTCTCTCGTTCTGTCTCTGTTTCTCTCTTTCTTTATCTGAATTTCTATCAATTTATCTCGCTATTTTTTCCCCAATTTTCT
>JAWDGP010002704.1:542500-547500 GCA_033675545.1 Elysia crispata | reverse complement strand
GGCCTAGTGCAGGGGTGAGAGGCGGCGTTTATAATCGTTCCTCGTCTGCACTCTACACACGATGTGGTGAGACTGAAGAGAGACCGTGGCCTAGAACTAAGGGGCACGGCAAATTCTCCTCGAATGTTTAGTGCGGTTTGTGATGAAGGCAAGGGATGTATTAGTTTCTTGTGTTGCCGGACTTAAATCTTTGAGAGGTTTGGCACGATCTAACGATCTTTAATTCTAACTCTAGACAATCTAACAGCAAGATTCAGGTTAAAGCCTTTATAATTATTTTATCTCTAGACCAAGAGCTCTACATTAGATCTAGATTCTAGATCCAGATAAGAAGATGTCTGTTCATGCTGTTAACAACACTACTTATTGTTCTATCTTTTAAACTCACATGTTACTGCCGTTGAGTCAGTGATTGAGCGAACAAGGCCGAGTCAGTTCGATGTGTGTACTTGACTAGTGTCTTGATTGTTAATTTTAGTTTAAAATTAAAGTGGTGTAATTTTTTAACCGGTTAGATCTAGAGTCTAGATAATCTAGATCTAGATCTAGCTCTAGATCTAGATCTAGATCTCTAACTTTCCTCATACGAAAACGGTGTCAAGATCTAGATATTAATTAGACTCCATCAAGTCTATACGTGTACACATTAGTAAAGTTTTTATTTGTTTTAAAAAAGGTGCGAGGTGAGATTGTTGAAGACATAGGCTACTTTGCGTTTCATTATTCTTTTTTCCTCTCCCGTGCAGTGTCTATTTCCAACCGGTGTCGGGAATAATGGGATTTGCGTATAATTCCCGACCACCAATGCGCCTAATCTAAATTCTAAATTAGAAATAATCAAGATCCAAATCTAGATCTAGATCTAGATCTACTTCCTTTTAACACTGGTTGGGAATTAGGCTAGCACAGCCATAATTAAAATCTAGCCTAGTTTACTAAATTAATCAAATATGAATCGAACTTTAAGGAACGGGTTTTCCTGTTTCTAATTATACCTAATGTGAACTCCAAAGTTTCTTTTATTGGTTTTATCAATACCAGTTAGACGAAGTCTTGCTGTGTTGTATCTCCGATAACCCATACATTGCCGTTCGATTTTGATCCTGAAGTCTAGATAGAAAGATCTTGATTTAGAGCTTAATCTCTGATTGTGCTACGTCTAGTATAGATTTTTTTAAAACTTGGAACTTCGGAAAGGACAGGATCTAGGATATTATTGAAGTTGGGGCGTGATATGTATGTTGGCTTTAATTGTATTGCAAAGACAGTACAGTGAAAGTTTTCAACTTTTTTTTCTTTTCCATATAATTTAAATGTGGATTCCAAATTCAGCCGCTTTATAATTGGAATTTCATTCCTTACTAGATTCTAGTGTTTGTAGATCAAGATCTAGTGTACGGGGTGAAAGTGGCCACATGCAAAGTTCAGTAAGCAGACCAAGACCTGGAATGTTCTAATTAGAATGGACTGGGATTCAAGAGCTCCGCACATTTAAACTGTAAGATTACTAGCACACCTGTACACGACGGATGTATAGTGTTCTTGTTAAGAGTGTATTGCATCGATAAAATAATCACAGCCTACTGCACTTGTAAAAACCTCTTATTTGCGAAAACAATCTGGATCTATCGTCGTGTTGAGGTCGCGACTCTCCTTCTTCTTTTAATTATTATTATTATTATTATTATCATCATCATCATCATCATCATCATCATCATCATCATCATTATTATCATCATTTGCCTTTTCCCCTCCGTTCTTCTCTCATTTTCTTCACCTCTTAGCTTCTCCTCTTTCTCCACCTGTTCCTCCTATTTTACCCCTTCGTTTCCGTCACCGAAACTAACCGACGTTACAATTTACACAGTATGCATAGGCCGTGCTTATGACTGTTAGTCAGCTACTGGTATAGATCTGGTGTAAAAACTCCGCCCTCTCACAGAGAAAGACATTAATGTTATAGAATGGTGGCCGTGTAATGGTGAGGTGATCAACGTTGTGGGCTTGGAGTCGTCAATCTATGGGTTATCTTCAGACATCATTCTCTGCCGCTGGCGTGGATTTAGGTTGAACCCAAAGACATAAGAACATCTTTGTGAGCGATAGTGCTATGTGTAGCCGTGTGGGTTGTGGTCGAAGAAGAGAGGAGTTCCACTGGAGGCAGTAAGACTAAGACCTATCTAGAGTAGATAGACGTTGTAAACTTGGTACTGACTTATGGCGTGTTTCCTGCATGCTGGTCAGTTGCACAAGGCAAACTTGTAGAACCTACAAAATTTTGTAGTTTCCATGGCGCTGCGTTTGTTAACATTCCATCCTAGATCCATAGGTTCAACTGGGATCATGTACCCAGAGAGAGAGAGAGAGAGAGAGAGAGAGAGAGAGAGAGAGAGAGAGAGAGAGAGAGAGAGAGAGAGAGAGAGAGAGAGAGAGAGAGAGAGAGAGAGAGAGAGAGTACTTTGGCCACCTTAGTTAAGTCAGATTCTCTAAGGGCTATACCTCGCCCACTTATTTTCCTCTTTGACTTCAAGCAAATTCCCTTTGGGCAGAGGGGCAAGGCGGAAAAGATAAAGGTCCAAAACGAGCCTCGAGTGTGATGGCCAGAGTTTGAATCTAGGATTGTGTTTAAATAATTGAAGATCTTGGACGTATTATTTCTCCTCAAGACCACCTGCCATCCTATTAAGTATATATATTTATATATATATATATATATATATATATTCCATCACGAATGGTTGGTATTGCATGCAAAATTAGTTACATCAGAAGGGATACACACCCTCTCTTCTCTGGTTACATGTAGCAGGTTTTCTAGGAAGGATGTTTAACCGTATACTTGGTATTATCCAATGCACGGAGACGATGGTACGAATGGGGTTAGGTCGTGAAGTACTATATTCACAGAATTTGATTCATGGATGTGACAGTATTTATTATGCATACTTAAGTCTCTCCTAGCATGAATAAAAACATCGAAATACTTGTCATTAATTTTGTATTCGTGGTCTAGTTTGTTAGTAAATTATTCTCTCTTTTCGATTTTGTATTTTTGCAGATACATAATAGTATTGTCTTGCATAATATGTGAATATAAAGTTTAAATTAATGAAAAACAAAAAAATCAGCCGTTCCTGAAATACTCTATACTTTTTATTCATTTTGCTGGAAGCAGCTTGCGCATTGTAACGTCATCATCCAAGGTCGCAAGAAATATCTCGCCCGTTTGTAATCGAGATCTAGATCTTGTCAACAGCTGAAATCGAAAAAAAAAAAGACTAAAAAAAAAACAAAAATAAACAAACAAAACAAAACCAACAACCCGTCGCACTGCCGATGTCAACCCGGACAGGATAAATATTATTATTATCCGCTATGACTAAGACTTGGAATTAATACAAATATTGTACATTTGTCATAATGAAAAGTATATTAAGATGTATAATGGCTTTCGAATGAATCGACCTAGACTTATCTTAACGTGGCCTGCTTGGACAAAGACTTATACGTCAACCAATAATAAAAGCATGCAATTTTGCACTCTCTGACATGACCTAAATTCAGCCCTTGGCTTAGTTGAAGAACTGCTGTATTCAAATGTAGTACCCTTCCTCGTATGCTTAAAATTATCGCCTCTTGTATATGACAACGCTCGTTAACTATAATCTAAGTTAGTTGCCGCCGACACCTTCTACCTCATCGCTTGGCGTTTTGAGAACTCTGTAAGATGGCATCAGAGATCATCTGATTGTTTCCTTCTCAGTTTGACTATTTCATCTCTATCCCGTCCGCAACGAAATCTCAGGCTCGATTTATTTTTGAAACACCAAACAAGGCCCCCGTTAGGCTGGGCTGGAACCGTGGAGGGTCGAACTGGTAAAGAAATGTCTCCGATTATCGAGGCGAACCGCTTGAACTTCACGACCACCTGTCGATACTACATGTATTACAGTTTGCGATGTATCGAAATAACCATCAATCGATTTCGACATTGTAACATACTTTCATATTATATATACATATATATATATATATATATATATATATATATATATATATATATATAATATATTAATCCATAATTTACACGGGTGTCGAAGAACTCAGAGCCGTTTTCGAAAAAATTATTCTGCTTCAGAAAACTGGTTGACACAACAATATATACCTGAGTCTTTTAAAATTCTAAACCGTCACATCTCCCACTCTCGTATCTTACAGAGCAACAAACACACTCCCTTCCTCCCCCTTTCTCCCTCTCTCTCTCTCTCTCTCTCTCTCTCTCTCTCTCTCTCTCTCTCTCTCTGTTTTTCTTCCTCCTTCTCCTGTGCACTCACCTTTGTTTAGTCTATAGATGTTTTGCTCATCACCTTGTAATTCACCAGCGCGTGCAATTCGACAGAACTAGGAGCGGCTAACTTGGCCAAGTGGCTAGACCGCAGGATCGTCAAGGAAACTACGCCGGTTTGATAGCCGACAGAATTGAATGTAGCATTGAAAACAAAATAAACGATTGGACTTGTGAGTGGAGATTGGAAATAAGAGAGATTGTCTGGAGAGGTAGAATATTGTATAAACCAATCGATATCATATTTTATTTAAGAGAACCGGTTAAACTTGATCTTCACCTGCTGAAAATTCTCTGGTCTCCTCATTTCACGTAATTTGTTTGTCAGTAAGTTTTGAACCTTCGATAACTGACCCCCGTTATAAAACAGTAACGGTAGAAATTGTTTATAGTTATGTTACAGCCTCTCTCATGCGACCGTTTAATTTGTTACAAAGTTCTCCCGTTGTCGGTGATTCAGTTTCCCCATTAGGAGATTCTTTTTGTAATGATTTTGGGTTTTTCTGCTAGCTTTAGAATATCCGTAGATCTCAGCTTAAGTCATACATCACTGAGTTAATTGCCATTTCCTGAAGCAGTTAATTTTCACGTGTCATTTTTTCTTCGTTTTTTTTTTTTGGCTTTGTTGATAGTTTTGCGCCGGTTCCCTCTTCTC
>JAWDGP010002704.1:525000-537500 GCA_033675545.1 Elysia crispata | reverse complement strand
GACAGCTGAGGTTCGTTTTCCTCTAAAGATGTACATACTATAATAGGGTGAACTAGGAATGATGGTCATCGGTTTATGGATTCGTTGGTTTGTGTTTGATTCCCGCCGCACCCTAAGAGATTAGGCTGGTGCGGAGAGCAGGAAAAGTGCATTTTTTCAGCCCCTGCTTCTGCTACTGCTGCTACTACTACTACTACTACTACTACTACTACTACTACTACTACTACTACTACTACTACTACTACTACTACTACTACTACTACTACTACTACTACTACTACTACTACTACTACTACTACTACTACTACTACTACTACTACTACTACTACTACTACTACTCCTGCTCCTGCTGCTGCTGCTGCTGCTGCTGCTGCTGCTGCTGCTACTCCTACTACTGCTAGTGCTGCTGGTACTGCTAATCTGATCATGTTGTATTGCAGTAGCTGCTTTCTCTTGTCCCTTTTTTCTCTATCCTTTTCTCCCTTTTCCCATGTGTTCCATATCCTGGTCGTCATGAGGTCGTTCTTTTCATGCCGGACAGATTGTTTTGAAAACTTCCCATTTCCCTCTTGCTCCTATTCTTTTTTCATCTTTCTTCGATAGAAAGAATATCTCTGCGGGCTGTTTTTTTTTCTTTTTTTTTAAATGCCCTTATGTAAGCAAGGCTTTCCCATAGTTACGGTCAGTAAACCGACAGCATTCTTCCTGGTAAGAGGTGACCGGGATTGGAGCTGCAGTATCATTAAGTTTTGCCTGGCTGGAAACCGAGAATGTTCCGGTTTGGGTCGGTTAACTCGAGACTAGACGAAGCCAAGGAGTCGGTCGGAAAGATTTGAGATTGAAGAGAAAAATGATTGTGTGTGTGTGTGTAAAAAAGACAGAAACACACAGAGAGAGAGAGAGAGAGAGAGAGAGAGAGAGAGAGAGAGAGAGAGAGAGAGAGAGAGAGAGAGAGAGAGAGAGAGAGAGAGAGAGAGAGAGAGAGATTGCGTCATTCCACACTTTTTTCTTGTTCTGTATCCTCTATTTGAGCTCTATTTAGTCTCTCTCACTGTCTTACACACACACACACACACACACACACTCACAAACGTTTCTCGGTTAGAAAAGTATAAGAAACCCAAGAATATTGGTTACCGCTGACCCAGAACTAACAACAATTATAGATTATCTGCACCTTTACGATCCTACCTTTTCTGTGTCACTGCTTTGATTGATGCGTCTCGTTAAGTTACTCCAGTACATCGAAGGTTCCACTTGTTTTCTCAAAACGCACGTAAACAAGCATTATCGTGTGGACTCGGTCATGTCTAGGTGTGTGTCTTGTCTGATTATTGTTATGGATGAGGCGTGGACATTTTATTCGATTTAGTTCTATAATCAAAAGATGCTTTGGGGCGCAGATTCAACCTGTGTCTCATATATTTTTATCTTGTTTGTGAAGAAAAAAATGAAAGAAAATAAAAAAAAGACAGCCATAGTTTCTGATTAGAACTTGTCGAAATACATAGTCGTCCACGTATAAGGTATAAGTGCAGTCATCCCAATGCTCAACTTATTGTCGCAAAGCTAGAGACCAAATTTATTAATTATAACGACGTGGATGCTATGCCTCTACATATTTTTGTTTGAGATGCTGCCATCTCTGCAATTGTCCACAAGCCTTGAAACAAACTTGAAACATTTGGAGTGTAAACTTTCACCGTTCTCTCTCCATCTTTTTTTCTAGAGTTTGAGATGCTGCCATTTCTGCAATTAACCACAAGCTTTGACACATTTGTACTATAAACTCTATCCGCTCTCTCTCCATCTTTTTTTTTTCTCTAGAGTTTGAGATGTTGCCTTTTCTGCAGTTGTCCACAAGCCTTGAAACATTTGTACTATAAACTCTATCCGCTCTCTCTCCACCTTTTTTCTGGAATGCCCAAATATACTGCGGAAAATTGATTATTTAAGGCATGGTCTAGGAACGATAAATGGCTTTTGAAAAAAAAAAAAATTATAACCGCGTTTGAATGGAAGCTCGGTGTACACCAATTGGATTCTATTTTTGTTTTTGACCTTATGATCTGGAACTAATCGAACTTAGACTGTTCTAAAAATGATAAGGAGCTTGGATGAGACCTGGCTTTCATCGCTGTGAGTCTAAGATCTATTTGACACTGTTTCAGCTTGTGCGATGGTCAAGAAGACCTTGGCCAAACTTCGCCGAGTCAGTTTCTTGGTTGTCTTAATCTCGCGGCAGCCGTTGACCTACTTAAGGATAGACTTGACATAGAATGGAAGAAGTGATCACATATCTAGACTTAGCTCGAGACCGACGAGTAGTACAATAGACGTCAGAACCATACATGCACAAAAAAAAAGACAAGTGGTGTATATATATATATATATATATATATATATATATATATATATATATATATATATATATATATATATAGAAGTAGGTCGAACCCACAACTCTCTACGGCACCCATCACCATGCCAAGACAAGGCCAGACATTTAACCACTGAGCCATGAGCCACCCGCATCTTCTCCGTTAAAAAGCGTACCGTACTTGCCATGGGGAACTTTGTACTGAGGATGTTGAGAAAGATTCTGGAAGCCTACATTCATGGCGTGACGTACAACTTTGTTGTGTTCATCTAAGATAGAAGATAACCTGAATAGTTGTGATATCAAGGGATGGGATGTACGGTTGCTTCACTATAATTGCGCCTTAAAACACCAGCGGTTGATCTTGGACTAAATTCACGTTCGGTATAAAAGCATAGGTTGTATCGGTTACTTCCACACAGGGATATGAACGATACAGCTTGTGGGCAGTGCGTCACGGTGAAAAAGAAATGAGAAAGAAACGGAAAGTGGAGGGGGGTTCCCAGTTGGACAAATTTTGGTCGTAAAATCGGATGCTACTGAACCAACACTGCTCCTCGCATGACGAGGAACTTCTGGCTACGTAATATAAGGATGCCAGATGGCTCAACCGCTAGAGCGCTGGGCCAACTCTACATACGGAGCTCCGGGCTTCGAATCTTGTCCTGGGGCCATCCCGTAGCAGGCCCTGGTCTCATCAGGCAAGCCCTCACCAGAGGCTGCCGGGAGCCTAATATTTATAGTTTCTATGACTGAACTAGTTACTTCTGGGACTAAAAATAACCCAGTTGTCTTTTCCTGCTTCAAGCACCATCTGCGGCTCCAATAGCCTGATCGCCTAGAGATGGTCCAGGATTTAAAAAAAAAAAACAACAACAAACAACCACCAACCAACGTCTGTGTTTCACTTTCTTCAAGAAAGTCCGCGCCAAGAGATGGGTTTCTGAGGAAGTTCTCTTCCAACTTGGCATAGCCAGTCAAACTCATGTTCCTCTTGCTGTGACAAGGTGAATTGTATCCGAACAGCCTCTCCATCAAGGTCGTTCTGATAATCATGTCACCATCTTTTTTAAAGTTCAATTCACCTTGAGGAATACCGCGTTTTTTGCCCCACTTGATAAGTTGTTTTTTTTCTCTGTCTCTTCGGTATGAGAATAAAATTAGATCGAGTGTCTCTAAAAGTCAATTTATATATATATATATATATATATATATATATATATATATATATATATATATATATATATATATATATATATAATATCGCATTTGTGTTTATCATGCGATTGATTGAAATATTATGCGCGCTTTATTATTTGAGCCTAAATGTGTCGCAATGATAGCTATTAAAAAGTCTAGTCTTGATATGTTCCAATGTAAGTCATTATCTTGCGATACGTCTACCAAAACGGATTACAGTTTTATTTACTCTATATTGGATAGCTGTTTCACAATCTTAAAGCAGAATCCAAAGGTAATATCTTTCTTTATATATTTTCTTTTATTTATGTCGTTTTCAAAATACCTAACCTGCTTATAAGACGATTATTTCTGTTGCTACAGGTTCTTCTTCTACTACTACTACTACTACTACTACTACTACTACTACTACTACTACTACTACTACTACTACTACTACTACTACTACTACTACTACTACTACCACTACCACTACCACTACCACTACCACTACCACTACCACTACTACTACTACTACTACTACTACTACTACTACTACTACTACTACTACTACTACTACTACTACTACTACTACTACTACTACTGCGACTACTGCTACTTCAACTACTACTACTACTACTACTACTACTACTACTACTACTACTACTACTACTACTACTACTACTACTACTACTACTACTACTACCACTACCACTACCACTACCACTACTACTACTACTACTACTACTACTACTACTACTACTACTACTACTACTACTACTACTACTACTACTACTACTACTACTACTACTACTCCTCCTCCTCTTGCTGCTGCAGCTTTTGCTTCTCTTCGTCGTCCTCTTCCTCGTTCTTATCACTGGGTTACGGTCAGAGCAATATCTTGGTAAGTTAAGTCACGTTAACACATTTTCTGGAGCTCTTTTTTTTATTTTTTTTTTTATGCACACTGCAAATAGAAATAATCAACATGATAATTATTTTTAGTTCTTATATCGCGAGATAAACCACGCCTGCTTATCCAAGCCCATTGTCACGGCTTGTATTAGGTTTCATTCATGATAGATATGATTGGATGTTCGTCATTGGTTATGGCAGTATCGTCAGTGCTGAAAATTATAGACATGGCTAAAAAAATTGTCGCCATCGTCTTTTTATGTCATTCAATGATTCATCCTTTTCTTTTCGATTCTCTTTCCCTCGGTTCTTCATATATTTAAGATAAAAGATTTATTTACTTTCAAGGTGACCTTTAGTGTGTGTCAAGTTAGGTCACGCCCGCATGCTCATTTGGGATCTATTTTTGTCTACTTCGCGATTTCGCTAGATACATCATATGTAGATAAGAAAGTTTTCACTGGTTTCATACGTGCGAGATAATGAACCAATAATTGTCTTCGTGAGATTTCTGTATGTATACATTTTTCACCTTTTCCCTTCACAATGGTAACATTCCGCGTTGGTTTCCTCGTAAATCTTGTAATGGTTTAACCATAATAGCTTTTTTTCTTGAAGAATCGAACGGCACGATGTTATAGAAAATAACAAGGCAAATAGACTAGCACTTAGGTATAGAGCCCTTCGATTGTATTCTGGAGGATACTATTGCTACTTAACTTGGCAGTTTAAAATGAAAGAAGAAAGGCAAAGAATGTAAACGGACACAAAATCAATGTGATTATGGAATTTGAGTAACGGCTTGTTACAATCCTATCCTGTGACTTTTAACTGCCTCTAGTTGCTGATGTAATGCTTTTCTTTTTCTTCTTCGTCACGCCACATCAACTCTGTCTCACGAATTCTCGAACATTCCACGTGATAGCAGATTAAACGCCTAATCCACTCGATATAACGCATCTGAGGACGGATATAATATGCGTTTTCTAAAACAGGACGCTCTGTAGGAGAAGAATTCATTTTGATAAACCAGAAAACTATAAAAAAAAACAAAAAAAAAAAAAACCCACAGAGAATATGGGAAATGATTGGGCAGCAGATATTAACGGCATAATTATCTATTTTGAGATACTTTTAAACGCCTTGTTTTTTTTCTTCTTTTCTTTAGCGGTCCGATCAAAAAGTTAATTTACAATCTAGATCGGAGGGGGATAAAAACTTTAAAAGGTTAATTCCAGAAAGATAAACTTTTAGAATAAGCTGCACAACTGAGCCACAATGTATTCTAGTCACCCAGGAATAAGCTGCACACCCGAGTCACAATGTGTTCTAGTCACCCAAGAATGAGCTCCACATCCTAGTCACAATGTGTTCTAGTCACCCAAGAATGAGCTCCACATCCTAGTCACAATGTGTTCTAGTCACCCAAGAATGAGCTCCACATCCTAGTCACAATGTGTTCTAATCCCCCAAGAATGAGCTCCACATCCTAGTCACAATGTGTTCTAGTCACCCAAGAATGAGCTTCACATCCTAGTCACAATGTGTTCTAGTCACCCAAGAATGAGCTCCACATCCTAGTCACAATCTGTTCTAGTCCCCCAAGAATGAGCTCCACATCCCAGTCACAATGTGTTCTAGTCCCCCAAGAATGAGCTCCTCATCCTAGTCACAATGTGTTCTAGTCCCCCAGGAATGAGCTCCACATCCTAGTCACAATGTGTTCTAGTCCCCCAAGAATGAGCTCCACATCCTAGTCACAATGTGTTCTAGTCCCCCAAGAATGAGCTCCACATCCTAGTCACAATGTGTTCTAGTCCCCCAAGAATGAGCTCCACATCCTAGTCACAATGTGTTCTAGTCCCCCAAGAATGAGCTCCACATCCTAGTCACAATGTGTTCTAGTCCCCCAAGAATGAGCTCCACATCCTAGTCACAATGTGTTCTAGTCCCCCAAGAATGAGCTCCACATCCTAGTCACAATGTGTTCTAGTCCCCCAAGAATGAGCTCCACATCCTAGTCACAATGTGTTCTAGTCCCCCAAGAATGAGCTCCACATCCTAGTCACAATGTGTTCTAGTCCCCCAAGAATGAGCTCCACATCCTAGTCACAATGTGTTCTAGTCCCCCAAGAATGAGCTCCACATCCTAGTCACAATGTGTTCTAGTCACTCAAGAATGAGCTCCACATCCTAGTCACAATGTGTTCTAGTCACCCAAGAATGAGCTCCACATCCTAGTCACAATGTATTCTAGTCACTCAAGAATGAGCTCCACATCCTAGTCCCCTGATGGGAATCCTCTGTGTCCCATACTATAACGATCCTTGTCACGTCTAGATCCTTGCAGTCTATGGTGTAACCAACCTGGCGATCTGCCCGACACTCTTGAAAACTATCTCGGTTGTAATTTGGCGAACTGACTTGGATGTTTGAGCCTGTCAGATCCCATCATCTCGCCAGAAAACATCAAGTGACAGTCAGTGGATGTAATAAAGATCGGTCCTTCACGTCGCAGTACAGTTCCAGTATAATCTGTTTTTGCTGTATTCCGTAAAGGCCTATCATGAACACTTCCTTGGCCAAATGCTTTGCATCTTTATTGTATAAGACCGCCATATAACAATTTTTATACGGTTATGATTTTAAACATTGGCAGCATTCCGTTTGGACCTTGCTACAAGCCCATTCGGCTTGCTGCGATGCCAGCTAGATATGTAGTGCGTCGCTCGTCTTAAACGTTAAAAGGTCGTGGGTTCTAAACTTGAGTATTGCGGTAGTCCATCGATTTATGCCTTAGAAGTAGTGAATTATCTTTTTGTTTTGATTTTGTAATTATATTTTAAGTAGCCAGCTAAATGCGTGGCTATCATATTTAGCTCAAAGTTGACAATACATTGGACTCAAAGAAATTATCTTGCACCCTTTTTTTTTTTAAAATAGGAACTTTAATCAAATTATGGTTTATTGTTCCCTTTTGAATCTCCGGTTTGCCAAGTTAAATAAAGGGACCCGCACCAATTGAATTCCTGAAGACACGAGAACGATGCAGTCGCATTGTGACATAGAACGTTTACCACATCAAGAAAGATTTCTCAAACTTGAGAGTGACCTTAGGAGAGATGTAGTATATGGAATCTAGTTAGTTATTTACTTTTTGCTGCAGTTCGTATCCGTCGCTGTCCAAGTGTATTTTTTAAATATTATAATAATCTCCATAGCCGAGGAGCTCCTGGCAACTTGATGGTGCAGATTGTGTGGGCACAGGTGGTCCTTCATCTGCCCATTTGCCCTTAGATGGCTCGAGGTAATTTGTAGAACATTCAAGCCCACAGCTTAGGGTCTATATGATCTAACGTATCAATTTCGGCTTCATAGCATGATGGGAGGTGAAATCAGAATCGGATGGCGCCAAACTAGAAACAAAAGAATGACGCCAATGTGCACGATGAACTATAGCAACATGCACAGGCGCAAATTTAGTCACACCTTTCAGATTTTAAAATCCTGCTCTACTCGGGGCGGGTTCGGCTCAGTCATGCGGCCATGATATAAACACTTATCACCGGCCGTGCTAACATCCTTCATGTATGTACCGCTGGCGGGTTCGGCTCAGTCATGCAGCCATGATATAAAACACTTATCACCGGCCGTGCTAACATCCTTCATGTATGTACCGCTGGCGGGTTCGGCTCAGTCATGCGGCCATGATATAAACACTTATCACCGGCCGTGCTAACATCCTTCATGTATGTACCGCTGGCGGGTTCGGCTCAGTCATGCGGCCATGATATAAAACACTTATCACCGGCCGTGCTAACATCCTTCATGTATGTACCGCTGGCGGGTTCGGCTCAGTCATGCGGCCATGATATAAACACTTATCACCGGCCGTGCTAACATCCTTCATGTATGTACCGCTGGCGGGTTCGGCTCAGTCATGCGGCCATGATATAAACACTTATCACCGGCCGTGCTAACATCCTTCATGTATGTACCGCTGGCGGGTTCGGCTCAGTCATGCAGCCATGATATAAACACTTATCACCGGCCGTGCTAACATCCTTCATGTATGTACCGCTGGCGGGTTCGGCTCAGTCATGCAGCCATGATATAAACACTTATCACCGGCCGTGCTAACATCCTTCATGTATGTACCGCTGGCGGGTTCCGGCGGGCTATCTAACTTGCCCATCTATTGACCCACAACTCTCGCCCGTCCGTCGCCCTAGTCAACGCCTTATTTATCCCCCCCACCCCACCCGTCCTCCTCACCCACTGCCGGCGATCATTATGCAGCAATCGATACCCCCTTTTCTCCCCCTTGGCTGTTCATACAACCGTGTATATTTGTAAGGTTTTAATGGGCTTTCACAGGCCCGGTTGCCCATTAATCCATATAATAGGGATATTTTTTAGCGCTTTGTGAATCCCGTTTTGTAGTGCCGTTCCGGAACTTTTTAAAACCGAAACCGAAAACACAGGCTTCGTAGCCTATCGATTTTTAAAGACAACAATAAAAAAGAAGTACAAATGGTTTGAAGAAATTTATTTGATGCCGTTAGCGATCTAATAACGAAAGATCGATGATGATGATGATGGTGATAATAATAATAATAATAATAATAATAATAATAATAATAATAATAATAATAATAATAATAATAATACAACAACAACAACTATAAAGACACTGACAACATGTCGCCTAATTAATTCTGTTTTTCATATATTAATATTCTTGTGTCATCTGAGAGGTAAGAACTACGCCAGAGTGTGGACTTGCCTTAAATATAGATATATATTTTTAGGACCAGCCATGATTGTTCTTCACTTAGACAGCTCGCTCGCGGTTTTCGCAATGGAAAGACCGTCAGACTGTGGCATCAATTGAAAATGCGTCATTGTTTTAGATTCAAATTGGTCCTTTTCGATTTCTTTGCGAAAGTTCTCTCTGTTTGATTTTCTTTAATATCGACCGGTTCAAGGGCAGTGTACAATATTATTAAGTAATTTACATTCTCTGCCAGCGGAAACCCAGGTTCTTGTGTTGTTGGGTGTGTAAAACCCAGGTTCTTGTGTTGTTGAGTGTGTAAAACCCAGGTTCTTGTGCGTAACCAAGCTCTTATTCATCTCTGGTTAACTTGACTCAGATGCTTTTGAAGTGCAGATTTTTTCTTAACATCTCCAAGTTCAGTTTATTCTCCTTTGTCTTCTTGAGCAAGTTCATCAGTTATTTTACACTCAACTCAGAAGCACACGCCATTCTTCAAGGGCCTAGCTCGAGGTTGCTACCTTTAAAAGTGTATCCTGTTTACACGTGCGTTTAATTAAAAATAATGCTTTGTACTCTCTCGCTTCAAGGAAAAAAAATGTGTCCCTGCTACGAGGACTTGTGGGCGCTCTTGAGCGTGTTTAGTTTACATCTGTCCGTGCCAGGCGTATGGTCATGTTGAGTCGAGTGGTCCTCTGTGAGATTATCGCTCTATCCTGGTCACATCAGACATGAGGTTGCAGTCTTTTAAAGGTTTCGATATCAAAGCGACACATATTATATATATATATATGTATATATATATATATATATATATATATATATATATATATATATATATATATATATAGAGAGAGAGAGAGAGAGAGAGAGAGAGAGAGAGAGAGAGAGAGAGAGAGAGAGAGAGAGAGAGAGAGAGAGAGAGAGAGAGAGAGAGAGAGAGAGAGAGAGAGAGAGAGAGAGGGAGAGAGAAAGAGAGAGAGAAAGAGAGATGGTTTATTATTATGATTATTATTATTATTATTACTATTATTATTATTATTATTATTATTATTATTATTATTATTATTATTATTTTACATTCAAAACGGTGTCATGCAATTTTATCGTTTCACGTTTAGATCTATAAAGTTTCGTAAATTTTTTTGCATCCTGTGTGGGAGGGAAAATAATAATAATAATAATGATAATAATAATAATAATAATAATAATAATAATAATAATAATAATAATAATAATAATAATAATAATAGTAGTAGTAGCAGCAGCAGCAGCAGCAGCAGCAGCAGCAGCAGCAGTTCTAATAATAATCATTATAATAATAATATAATTGAAAAAAAAACCCCAACAACAACCGGATAAGAGTTATAGGGTGAATACACTCAGGCTGCCCTCGGTGCCTTATCTAGATCAAGCACCATATTGCCATCTTCGACCACATCTCGCGCCACTGTAATCGTGGTCCAGTTGGCCTGGTCCACCACACTCCCAGCGTCCGCTTGGCTGGACCTAGTGTCAGGCAGAAACTGGGCCCGTTAGTTGGGGACATGTTGGCGGAGCGTCAACATCAGACGGAGGAGTCCTGGTCCTGACTGAAGGCCGTGCGGTGAATACACTGGTGAATGGATAGGTCTATCATGTGGTGTCTTGTGAGTTCAGCACACTGGTGAATGGATAGGTCTATCATGTGGTGACTTGTGAGTTCAGCAGACTGGTGAATGGATAGGTCTATCATGTGGTGACTTGTGAGTTCAGCAGACTGGTGAATGGATAGCTCTATCATGTGGTGACTTGTGAGTTCAGCAGACTGGTGAATGGATAGCTCTATCATGTGGTGACTTGTGAGTTCAGCAGACTGGTGAATGGATAGCTCTATCATGTGGTGACTTGTGAGATAAGCAGACTGGTGAATGGATAGGTCTATCATGTGGTGACTTGTGAGTTCAGCAGACTGGTGAATGGATAGGTCTATCATGTGGTGACTTTTTAGTTCAGCAGACTGATGAATTGATAGGTCTGTTATATCTTGACTTGTGAGTTCAGCAGACTGGTATACTGATTGATCTACATTGTATTATCTAGTGAGTTGCAAGTTCAATAGATTGATATACTGATAGGTCTGTTATCTATTGAGTTGTGAGTTCAGCAGGCTGCAATACTGCAACAAGGCGAGGCATATAAGCGGAGTATACTCTTTGGTCTAGATCTGTCTTTCTCACTTTGCCTTCTTTTCAAATTTGAAGTGAACTTAGGAGCGCCAAACAGTCGTGAGGGTTGGGCATGTCCAGAGCACAATTAGTTGCTGCAATGGGGGATTAATTAATTAAGCCCCCCCCTCTCTCTCTCTCTCTCTCTCTCTCTCTCTCTCTCTCTCTCTCTCGGTTTTTTTTAATTGGAATCAGTTTGACAGAGAGATTTTCAGCGTCTTGGAAGTACTGCACAGTTTTGTTTTAAATTTAGAGGTTTGCTCCTGATATTTCGAGGATTGGGTTTCATCATTAATATCTTCATCCCCGTGCGCTTGTTGCTTATCACAGTTGATAACCAGTTCATGATTGACTGCTTCAGCCCCGGCAGCACATTGGCATGTATCAAACCTCTATCACTATCAGATTCAGATATCAGATAGTTAAGTTATTTGCATAGTTCGACTTTCGTTATTGCATTGCCTATTATCAAAAATGTCAGCTTACTGATCATCAATGTTCTATTAACGACAGCATTTTACAACAGCAACGTGTGTGCAGGAAATAAGGATGAATAGTTTGCACTATTTTAATGCAACAAGACTTAGCTGCCAAGTCGCCTCTAGGTGAATACATGTCATTAAAATGTCGTTTAATGGATTTGGTTTCGTCCCCGAGCCGATCTTATGTGGCTGGTGGCCCTGATTTGATGGATATCATATATTACATCATAATCTGGCGTGGCCAGCAGTGGCCTGACTACATGATGGTCATATCATTTAGCACATCAGACCACGGTGATCTAGCCTAACACAACTATTGCCGTTGTTCTAGTTGTCTAATTTCGAGTTGGGAAACCGCCATTACTCTATTGAAGTCTTCGTGAACACCATGTTCAGAGAAGTATGTCCATGACAATTGTATCGGAGATTTTTAACCCAATGTTTTTTCTAGCTTAAAGGTTTAAAGTAGCTTGCCTTATCATGAATAAAAGCTGGATGTCCAGGGACAGATATCGTTTATTTCAATGAATTGGCTTCAGGTCAGCATACTTGTGAGACCTTTT
>JAWDGP010002704.1:500000-520000 GCA_033675545.1 Elysia crispata | reverse complement strand
ATTTGTCTGAGAGTAAACTGAGGAGCGTTATAAAGAATGATATAGATCTAGAACTCCCTTTCTGGAACGTTTGGCAGGTTGCGCATCTTTAAGAAAAAAAAAAAAAAGAAAAAAAAGTTGCAATAGTTACAACCCACTTTTACGGCACGCATCCAGACTTTCTTCATCTTTTTTTTTTTATTATTTAAATTTTTGGCGTATGTGAGTAGGGAAAGAGGAGGGCGGTACACCGGCGCGGTGGCGCTGACGTTTTAATCTGTAAATCTTATCACGATACTAATTTGATGACGGGAATGACGTGGCCATCGGAAGGGGAGATTCCCCATCCGTCCAATACCATGTCATGTCTGGGAATCAACTCGGTAGTTTTCTGTAACGTTCACACAACGCTAGACCTGAGAGTGAGAGGTCATGGGTGAACACCTCGGGTTA
Source organism: Elysia crispata (assembly GCA_033675545.1). Lineage (NCBI taxonomy): Eukaryota > Metazoa > Mollusca > Gastropoda > Plakobranchidae > Elysia > Elysia crispata. Next base: position 519,568 of record JAWDGP010002704.1, on the reverse strand, counting down.
CGTACGTTACAGGTGAAAAGAAAAAAAAAAAAAAAAAAAAAAAAAGAAAGAAAGAAAGGGATGCTTAGTTGAGATGCTCTTGATGGATGTAAGCCAAATGATTACCTTGTGGGAAAAAAAAAAGGGGGGGGGGGGGAGGGGGGTTTGATACATGCATATGCGGTCAATAAATTGATGATTAAAAAAAAAAAAAAGGTAGGCGGAGTGGGAGTGTAGATGCATGCGTCAGGTAAATAGAAGCGGCAGACAGGTGTGGTCGGCGGGTTGCATCATCATCGTCATCATCATCATCATCATCATCATCATCATCATCATCATCATCATCATCATCACCATCATCATCATCATCACCACCATCATCATCACCATCATCATCATCATCATCATCATCATCATCATCACCATCATCATCATCATCATCATCATCATCACCACCATCATCATCATCACAATCATCATCATCACCATCATCATCATCATCACCATCATCATCACCACCACCATCATCATCATCATCATCATCATCATCATCATCATCATCATCATCATCATCATCACCACCTTATCGTCTCCCTCACTGCAGACAATCCTTAGCAGCAGTTCCAGCATTAGGTGTCCGCAAGGCCGGCTTTTTTTAAACTTAGAAAACGACGTCACGAACAAGAATGCTATAAGACAAAAGTTTTTTCTTTTCCATTTGTAACAGTGCGCACTCACGCCCAGTGAAATCTAGTTACTGTTACTGAACGTAGGCACATTGTGACCTTCCGAGGAGAGGTTCTGTCGGGAGTGGCGTCGGTACGGTAGCGCGGTAAGGCACACGACTACGGATCTGTGCCGAAGTTGGCCGCTGGTTTGAGTCCAGTTCTTGTGTGAGTGGACTGTTTTGGATTGGGGAGCTCCGCGTGAACTCTCTGCTTAACAGAAAAATAAAAACGTTACCGAGAAATCGTGGTGAGTGGGAGGTTTGGGGCTGTCTCATCCTATCAGGTTTAAAAAGAGAAACATAGAGCTTGATAGATAAACATGTACAATGAGAGACGCCCATAATCATGCCGAGATATGAGCAAAACATATCTCTCTCTCTCTCTCTCTCTCTCTCTCTCTCTCTCTCTCTCTCTCTCTCTCTCTCTCTCTCTCTCTCTCTCCCCCACTTCCCTCCCTCTCCCTCCCTCCCTATCTATCTATCTATCTATCTATCTATCTATCTATCTATCTGTCTTATCTGTCTTTCCGTCTTTATCTCCGACCCTCCACCAACCTCTATCTTTCACTCTCTCTCTTCCTATTTTCTTTTCTCTCCCTCTCCCCCCTTACCATTTTTTCCTGCCCACCACCTTATACACTGGCTTCCGCATGTTTCCAGACAGTTATGATATTGGTTGCTGCAAATTTTAACCAAGCCATTTGCCACTTACGCTGCTTCCCAGCTTTCTTTTAATGGGTCACCAAAAACATTTAGCCCAAATTTAGCAGGCAAGTTCTCTTTCCACATTTAATTTATCCTCAGTTTTTAAGAAGCGCGCTCGATATGGCAAACACTAAACACGAATATGTTAAAAACCTTTTGCAGTCTGATGTAGTCCGCCCACTCGACGACTTGAGAGGGAAGTAAATCAGGCATAGCCAGAACTCATCGTGTGGAATGTCGAGATATAAGCTGGTCTACCATCGATCATGTGATTTGCGAGGGACTTGATCAGAATAAATTGATACTAAAGAGAGCACTTTTTCTCGCGAGCCGATGCCATGGCGCTATCAAAATTAAAATAATAATACACTATGTAATAATAATGATAATGATAATAATAATAATAATAATAATAATAATAATAATAATAATAATAATAATAATAATAATAATAATAATAATACAAAATAAACATATGAACGACAAAGCGTAGCAATGATTGTTTAGACCTGGTGCCGTTGGACCAGGAACTGATTGTTTGGCTGATTGCCCATTGTGCGTCAGGGAAGGGCTTCAAGGTTCACGGAACTGCACTTTCTAGAGTAGAGAGGTATAGCGTACCCGCTGTCGCCCTGAGCTCGAGGCCTCAACACTAACTTAAAACTTGCCTCTCTCGCTCGCTGTCACTGCGTCAGATGCTCCACTATTTATTTCAGTTTGCTCCTATCAAGATCTAAGTGTAGCCTACATCAGAGCTGTTTCTACTAGACCCTAACGTCACCCAGCGTGTTGGTCTAGACGTCGAATACGCGTAACGACACCGAGAAAGTCGTGCTGCAGTGTTGGATCCATCGTATGGCATTAACTTTTACTATTACTATCATATTACTGATTCCAGGTTTGGGTTTCGCTTCTGAGTTTTAGGAAGAGTTTATGATATTGAACCCCAGTTTTATATTTTTTTTCTGATATTCGGTGCGTGTTTAATATGTCGCGGTGATGGATTATTATTGCTAATGGTGCAGGTTTTGTGATTGTGGTTTTTTTGTTTTTCAGAGTAGTGAATTCAGTCATTGGAAGAAAACGTTGTGTTGGGTTTGTTCAAATCGGTTTTTGTTTATCAGTCTTTCATATACTGAAGATTAGTGGTTTAAAGTGGCCCAGAGCTATTTGTTCCCATTTTTACTAGATTATTACATGTATTATTATTATTATTATTATTATTATTATTATTTTTATTATTATTATCATTATTATTATTATTATTATTATTTTATTATTATTATTATTATTATTATTATTATTATTATTATTATTATTATTATTTTATTATTATTATTATTATTATTGTTTTTTTTTTTTTTTTTTTTTTTTTTGGGGGGGGGGGGGCGGGGTGATATGCACGATTGAAGCGTGACAAAGAAAACCACGTTGGTTTAAACATTTTTTTTTTATGCTACAAATTGCTAAGATAAATCTTACTGCGTGCCAATTTTTTCCGGAATCACACGTCTATAAAACAGACATACTTAGATACTCAGATCTGTTTAGTTCTACATCTTAACATGATGATTTATATTTATGCTCAATTTTTTCTTGGTGCTAGATAGACCCATGTTTGTTTCTATGGAACCCTTAGTGACTGTTACCTTATTTTCGAAGAGGCCCCACCACAGATAATGAATGCCTAGATTAGACCGACATCAATTCTTTATTAAATAATCAAGAGTGTAAAACAATTTTAAAAAATTACGAAATTTGCCTACACCTGGTTATTAATGTTAAAGGTGGCTAATATAAAAACATAATATATTCTAAATCATGTGAGCAACGATCATTTGTTGTCCTGCTCTCTGTTTCGGCGAGAAAATAGTTTTTTTCCCCAGAAAATATTAAGACTCGTGGCTGTGTACTGTGTTTCCTAAAATATTCCATTGGAGCTCAAACAAAATCAAGCAATACATGAATAAAGTATATGATGGTGAACCTCTTGCCACTTGTATTGAAATGCTAGCCAGTTAGATTTGCGCATGAGTGCAATAAGATTGTAAAGTAATAGACTTTAGCTGGTAGGTCAAGATGTTTTTGACTCCGGTTTCATTGTCAAGTAAGTGCCGCGTAATAGCCGATCTTGTTCTAAAGTGTATGTCTTCAAAGTCTCATATGTCTTCAAAGTTTCATAAAGATTTTTTTAATACGCAAGCGCAATCATTATTTGTTTTATTTTATTTCCGCACATTTTTTTTAAACTGTGTAACTCTAATGCGTCATTGCTGACAATTCGGTACTGCAGATGAATTTAGATAATTATGTGTCATTGATGGATCATCTGGCAACACACACAAACACGCATAAGTTTTATATATATATATATATATAGTCAGTCAGTGAATAGTTAGTGAAAATCGTATTCAACACTGATTCCTTTTACATTGCGAAATTCTTTTTTTTTTCTTGATTTTTTTTTGCAAGTTGCCTTAATTGTTCACATGCCAAAGAGTCTCCAATATCAAACGGGTTATAATGGTTGCTGTTGATTACTCGAAGTTCTATGTTATAAATTTGTAGCCCGTTTACTCTAGATATAATTATTATCTAGCCTTTTCTATTAATTAAACATCACACTGATAAGATAAGCTGAGGCTGTCAAGAGTTCGAGCCAAAAGTCAAAAGACCCGTAGCGATGGGCCACTACTGTAGGAACCAGACTTGGCAGTGCTGAGCATAAAAAAATGTAGAAGATTCCAGTAGAAGAAGTTTATAGGCAAAATGACAATAGTAAGAATTATATAGTTATTTAAATCGGAAGATCCCAATCTATTAAAAGATATTTTCATCTGCTCGTTGCAGCCGGTTGATAGGCTAGGAAAGGCATGAGGACGTCTTGAGTGGTTGGGCTATATCAAACAACACAATCAATACAAACGTTTAACCAGCATCTTCGTCCCTGATCGAATTCGTGCAGCTCACGCCAATCATTTTAAGACTCTCATAATTCATGTGGCCGTGAATCTTTGGAATTCAATCACGTTGTGAACGGGTACCGTTGAGTTAAAGTTTGAATTTTGTCCGAATTTCATCTCTCTTTCACCGATGACGGTAAGCTTCCCTGTTATTTCACGCTACCCGTCCACCTGTTCAATGGACAGCTTTGTGACATTCCTCTTCCTTGAAACTAGACGGTGGATGTGTCGCTTGGTGCCGGGGTTGCCCTGGGCATGACCCTTTATTAGTTTCTCGATGACGAGCTGTATCCATATCAGACGGTAAAACAATTTAACGATGTAAAATACGCCTGAAGTAAAAAAAAAATTTTTTTTTTGCTTCCTCACCGATCTCTCAATTTAACAGTGTTAGGTGTGTATGTATGTGTGTTTCACGAGTTGTTTTGATTGTGAGGTTAACGTGCGACCTTAACCTACTCTCCTCTTTTCGGGCGGTGTTTTCGCAAAATATTTTTATCGATCCTCCGTGTAGTTAGTGTGTACTCTGGTCAATTATTTATTTATTTATTTTTTTACTACTTTTTCATACGCGTTTGAATTTAATAAAACGAAACCTAATGATGGAGAAGTAATCTAGTCGAGTGTCAAGATTGATTGGAAAATCCTAAATACCGGTAGAGCTAGGTCTAGATCTGGACCTCTATAGATAACCAAAACCAGGCATGACATGAGACTATTATTATAGACCTTATACGAGATTTTCATTTTTGTTTTAAATTTTTGCTCAAAAACAAAAAAAAAAAACAAAACAAGAAAACAAAAACGGAGGTGAATTTGAAGTAAAATTGCAGACATCGGCCCAACTCATGCCTGGCTTCACATGCACAGTAGAATGTTTCCCGACGAAATCGAAACTTGTACTTTACTGGGATTTTAGTGCAACACAAAAATGCTTATATCTTAAAAAGTATATATCTGAAACGAGTAAAACCTTCATATTTGTGTTCATTATATGAAATTCATTAAGAAAAAATACAATTTTAAAGCTTAGGGTGAGTTGGGCCGATATCTGCAATAATACCGATTTTCATTCAAAGGTAATAATAAAATTCTAGATCTAAATATTAGATTTTTATTTTTGCAAATCCAGGCAAGGCCTAGTGAGACGTTCTAGACCGAATTGATATTTATAGTATTCAGTTGAAATATCATTTTGAAAGAAAAGATAAAGATAAGGAGAGCGGCGCTCAATATGTAAGCCAGAATATAGGCCTTTATGTATACTCAGTTGAGCCAATAAAATAAAAGTAGGTAACAACTAACATTTGGGGGACACAGCTGTAGATGAGCTACAACAGGTCATGCAACCTCTTAGTCTGAGCACAAAAGAAAAATGAGCTAAATCAAAAAGATAGAAAAAAATGCTCTTTGGACTATCCAATTTTGTTTAAATTTATGGGGAGGGAATGTAGACACACAGAGAGAGAGAGAGAGAGAGAGAGAGAGAGAGAGAGAGAGAGAGAGAGAGAGAGAGAGAGAGAGAGAGAGAGAGAGAGAGAGAGAGAGAGAGAGAGAGAGAGAGAGAGAGAGAGAGAGAGAGAGAGAGAGAGAGAGAGAGAGAGAGAGAGAGATCCTGTTTAGGCCGCTATTAGTAACCGATTTTAAAGTTTTGTAAAAAAAATTGTGTGTCTAGTTCTTATCTCTTGTATTATCATTCCATTTATACTTTGGTCCTAGCTTATGTTTCCAACAGCTGTATGGTTGGTTTTATCAGTGCTTTTTTAAAGTGAAATTAGCAAAAACTGATGTCGTTTTTTTAAAAATTCGCTTCATCGCGCTTTGTCCCTGATTTTGCTCCAGTTTCCCTGATTTTGATGAGTGGTTTCCTTGAAAGGCATAGGTTGGGGTAGGCACCTCTAGAGAACTGAGCCCAAGACATTTTTATTTTTTTTTTTTTTTAAATTTTGGACATAATAATTACAGTAATTATTTCCAAAAATCCATTTACAAAATAGATACCTTAACGAGTTTTAGGGTTCTCTACATGACAATCACTCGCTACAATAGTGCCGCAAGAGTTGTCCCGCTTCACAGAGTACGGACCAAGAAGTTTCGATGGCGCATTTTTATTTATTTATTTATTTTTTTTAAAGTTTCTTTATCTTTCTTACAAGTGCACAGCTTTTAACTCTAAGCACTGTTCCCAAATCAGATTTATTTGATTGTAAGTCATGCGCATCATATACTATACTGAAATGAGAGGTACATAGGGAGGAAGCGCGTTTCTATTTTCAGCACGTTTGATCGTACACAACTTTGCTCACATTTTTATTTTATTTTTGTTTTCCCTCAAACTTATATCTAGTGCGGCGGTTACGTCGTTACGGGTTTAAGAGCCATTGTTAGCCAAGCACGTAATTTGAGATTATTAAAAGAACAGAGACCGGTTTATAACTGTTTCTATTGCATTGCGGCGTTTTGTGTGAAGATCCATAATCGCTTGGGATGAGTGGGTGGTAGAGAGCCTAACGTGGGAGACGACAAGGCGTACTTGGGGCTTATGACTATTGTAGTGAATCTCTCTCTCTCTCTCTCTCTCTCTCTCTCTCTCTCTCTCTCTCTCTCTCTCTCTCTCTCTATCTATCTATCTCATTCTGTGACTCAGATTGATTCTCTCTCTTGTTTCTCTTCCCCTCTCTCCTTTTCTCTCACCGTTTTCTACTCCCTCTCTCCCCCTTCTCGCTCTCTCTCTCTCTCTCTCTCTCTCTCTCTCTCTCTCTCTCTCTCTCTCTCTCTCTCTCTCTATTTCTCTCCTTTTTTATACACTTTTTAAATGTAAGTCCAATCATATAGCTTTTCTGTTTGAATAAATCAACGTGGGAGAGATGCAAATTAAAGATGTCTGCATAGGTACCTCAGTATGTGTTTACCGTTTGTAATCTGCACGACTCAGCAACACTCAGCATTTAAAGTCTCATTCAAGCTATAGGATGCCAGGCCCGTTTTCTCGGAAATTTTAAGCATTTAAGCTTCCCCCCTCCCCTCCCCCCCCCAAATTGCACAGCAGTTTTTGTTCCCCTTTTAGTTTAGCCCTTTGATTTATAGATCTGCAGATCTATAGCACGACAGCTAATGGAATCAGTGTTTTTTTTTCTACATTTCATATTTTGTCCCGCTATTTCCATTTGTTTGACTCGTAAAGTTCCGTCAGTTAACGAAGCCATTAAAAGATTTCTAAAGATCTACCAATTGCTTTTGACGGGAGGCACGAGAAATTTTAGCCTTATGAGAGCCACGAGTTTACATTTTGCAAAGACATTTAACAAAAAAATAGAGAGAAAGAAAGAGAAAGAGAGGGAGAGAGAGAGAGAGAGAGAGAGAGAGAGAGAGAGAGAGAGACAGACAGACAGACAGACAGACAGACAGACAGACAGACAGAGAGAGGGTGAAAGAGAACGGGAGAGACAGGGAGAGAGAGAATAAGAGAGAGGGAGGGAGAGAAGGAGAGAGAGGGAGGGAGAGAGAGAAAGAGAGAGAGAGAGAGAGAGAGAGAGAGAGAGAGAGAGGTGAGAGAGAACGAGAGAGAGAGGGAAGGAGGAGAGAGAGATAGAGAGAGATTGGGAGGGAGGGAGAGAACGAGAGAGATGTAGGGAGGGAGGGAGAGAGACAGAGAGAGAGAGAGACAGAGCGAAAGAAAGATGTTGAGAGAGAACGAGAGAGAGACAGACAGGTAGTAAATTTTTTTTAGAGGGAACAGGGGAAAGGAACCCTCTCATAAATTCAGAGAGAGAGAGAGAGAGAGAGAGAGAGAGAGAGAGAGAGAGAGAGAGAGAGAGACACACACACACACACAGAGACAGAGTGAGAGACACACAGAGGCAGAGAGAGAGAGAGAAACAGACAGACAGACAGATAGGAATTTTTTTTTAGAGGAAACATGGGAAAGGAACGAGAGAGAGAGAGAGAGAGAGAGAGAGAGAGAGAGAGAGAGAGAGAGAGAGAGAGAGAGAGAGAGAGAGAGAGAGAGAGAGAGAGAGAGAGAGAGAGAGAGACAAACAGACAGACAGATAGGAAAAGTTTTTTTTAATGGGCAAACAGGGGAAAGGAACGCTCTCATAAATACAATGAGAGAGAGACTATTATTCCTGCCCAAATTCCCCCCCCCCCCCCCCCACACACACACACACCAGATAGTGATTCTGATGTAGTGATTCCAGGGAACCGCAAACCCCGTTGTCCTTTCCTCCATAATATTTGTGCATCTGTCTCGCTAATATTATCCACTTCCTGATTAATTTAGCCTGAGGGGGGGAGATGGAAATTGTCGCGCAAATTAATTTTGTCTTATCAGCTAGTAATAGTAGTAGAAGTAGTAGTAGTAAGCCCGTAACAGCGTGCAAATTGCTAATCATCAATACTGTCGTCAGTTTCCGGGTATAAAGTACTCTGGAGTGGGGAGGATGTCAAACAACCCATCGAATAATTTACGACCGCCGTGAACTACCCTTTTAAATTATTGATTGCGATAGTTTATTGTTTGCTCCATTACAGGTTTTGGTGTAATACATGATATATTATTTGGCATTAGTTGTAACATAGGCGCGTTATAATTATATCAGCGGCATTGTTTACAGACAGAGAGAAAAGAAAAAGAGGGAGAGCCGCACAGAGACAAAATAAACATTGCTGTTCCAGAGAACTTGAGGATTTAAGCAACAATTCCATATCATATTAGATACATGTACGGGAAGTCCGTCGCAACAGGAACAAATCACGATCTTAGCTAACAGCTCACAAAGTTTGAATGAATTTGATTAAAAAAAAAATGAAGGAGCCTTTAGGTTTTAAAAATGTGCTTGAAAATTCAAGATGGCGGCCTTTTCCATAGCAACCGAAAAAAATTTCAGTAGGAAAAAATATTTTTGTGTCTAATTTGAATATGGTCTATCTCATGTAAGGTCTTTGTAAGAATTGTGTAAAAAAGGGTCTTTATTTGGTCTTTTTTTTAAATTTATCTCAAAATGTCTCACCGAGAGGCAGGTTTTGGTCATTGCCATGACCCATCCAGAGTGCATTCTCGAAATGTTTTACTCTGCAGACAAGAGGTCGCGTATTTGAACAGACCAGACTGTTTAGGACCAGTGGTACAGAACGATGTAGTTTTCAGATGATTCAGACTGCCTTTTTGCGTTATATTCGAGTGTTCAGATCCGTCGTGAAGTTCATTTTTAATATTGCGCTTGTATTTTTATAACAGAATAAGAAAACAGTACAGCAATAATAAAAATGAACATAAAAATTAAATTGAAGTAATACTAATAGTACCACTACTACTGCCGCTGCTGCTGCTTCTGCTGCTGCTGCTGCTGCTGCTGCTGCTGCTGCTGCTGCTGCTGCTGCTGCTGCTGCTGCTGCTGCTGCTGCTGCTGCTGCTACTACTACTACTACTACTACTACTACTGCTGCTGCTACAACTACTGTCACTAATGACCTAATGACCTAATGACAAAATAATAATAAAAAAAAAATTATTATTTTATCAATAGGTCATAAAATTCTCTCTCGTCAGAAGCAACTCATTTTGTTTTTACCCGTGTTAGTCATCCCCTTTTCTGTCGTTGATGTATGTTTAGTAGGGCTGCTGTGTTGTGAGCCTTTGTTACTGTCTGTCTACTTCCCGGTCGTCGCACGTGCGTGTGGATATACATGGGAGGCGCTGAGGCGTGCGGTTATCGCGCCAATATATTTCATATAAAAGGGGGGGGGGGGGGGTGTGAAGAGACATCACTTTAATGCCTTGGTACGGTGTGAATGGGTCATAGGCATTTATGTAAAATTCTAATCGTTTTAAAAAGCTACACTGGAGTTAAAAAAAAAAAAAAAAAAGAATTATTTTTAATACTGTTTTGGTCTGCGTGCTATTGTCCCGTTTTGTTGTAAAATCGTTACAGAATAACTATTTTAGCGGAATCTATTCTCGTCGCTCACAAGGCCGAACGGTTTTTATGGTGTCGCTAGTTTTATGCAGGAAAAAATTTTCATGGGTGCATTTTTAGATACACATTATAACTATCATGGATGACTCTTTTGGGAGGCGTTTGTCGTGTAATGAGTTTATGTGGATCTGGTTGACTGTCAGCTGCTAACGTCTAGGGGCACGCTAGATGCGATACAATTTTCCTTTCATATGAGTATGTTGAAGTCACGGTTTTATATTGTTTAGGAACTAGCCTGCTTATAATAATAGCTCCCTCCAAGTCTAGGAAAGTTCTTGCTAGATTTTTTTTTTCATATAAGAAAAATGTATATCATTACAGTGCTAAATTGTTCTTAAGAAATAATATGACTATAGTAATTATTTTGGCTGACCATATTAACCGTATTTTGATTTTACTAGGATAACTAGATAAGAAAAATATCATTTGTAACTTGGCGCTATAGATAAGCAAGATATTAGATGTAACTTGGCGCTATTCCGAAGAAAAATATTATATGTACCTTGGCGTTATAAACAAAAAAATATTATGTGTAACTTGGCGCTATAAATAAGAAAAACAATTATATGTAATTTGGCGCTATAGGTCAGAAAAATATTATATATAACTTGGCGCGATAGATAAGAAAAAAATATATGTAACTTGGCGCTATAGACAATAAAAATATTATATAATAACTTGGCACTATAGATAAAAGAATATTCTATGTAACTTGGCGCTGTTTGTAAGAAAATATTATATGTAACTTGGCGCTTTAGATAAGAAAAATTAACCTGACGCTATAGATAAGAAATATTGTTATATGTAACTTGGCGCTATAGATAAGAAAAATATAATATATATACACATCTTGGCGCTATATCGAGGAAAATATTATGTGTAACTTGGCGACATATGGCCCACCTTGGTATGGTGAGGCATTTCGTTCCGAAGTGTTTTGGTTAACTTACGGTTAACAATTATGATGAAAGATTTGTGAACGAGAGGGGGAGTGTGATAGAGAAAGAGAGAGGGGAGAGAGAGAGAGTGAAGGAACGAGGGAAGGAGAGAAAGAGAGAGAGAGAGAGAGAGAGAGAGAGAGAGAGAGAGAGAGAGAGAGAGAGAGAGAGAGAGAGAGAGAGAGAGTCAGACAGACAGATAAACAGACAGGCAGATAGACAGAGATGACAAATAAGCAATGAGCACCCGCTAGGTTTAACAGCCTTTTTCTAGAAAACAATAGCACTCAAAGAAAATCTATTCAATGTCATAAATTTCTTAAAATAACTTTTTCGAGATATGAAATTTTCAAAATTTCAATTTGAATATCAAAGCTTTGTTATCTTACGATGAATCCTAGCGCTGTGAATTTTTTTCCCGGCCTCAATACACGTAAATCTCTACTTCCTCCCCCATGGAAGCAGGAGTCTGAACAGGCGAAGGAACTTAGTGGTTGGGAAGCCCGTAGACTAACCCCACTGCCCGACAGACAATCGCCGACTGTACCCCTCAATAGTTGCCGTGATAGGTAGACTGTATATAGTGTTTCATCTTTCAAATCTCGTAAAACTCGTATTGTGTCTCGCCGGCTGAAAGCTCGTCAAATATCGGAGGGTTGCGACTGGCTAACGAGGCTGTACATTTCACTTTACTTATACATTCTTAGTTTTGTGGATAGGCAGTTGTTTCAATTCGCGTGGATTCATGCCCTCCAGGAGAACTAAATTGTGACTTTACTATCGACAACATGACGTTGTCCTGATCCAAATTTAAAGTATTTTTCGTGGAGGTATGTGAGACGGAAAGTGGCCTATTCGATAAGATTCGATGTTGGTTTTCCGAAAGTGCGAAGTACTCTTACCTGAATAAAACTTGGATCTTGGAACATTCGAGACGTCTGATTAAATAAATTTCTCTCTCGTTTTGAATCAGAACGTTCTGGAGTATAGTGTTCTTCTGACTGAGACCTGTCGTAGTTTTATTAGGTTAGTGCCCTCAAACGGTGGGAGGCCGAGGATACCCGAGCCTGCCGTGCCCGCCTTTTCCAAACTTTTGAGTTGCGTGCACCGGAAGTGTGGCAGCAGACGGCGACGCCATGTTTTGCGGGCTGAGCCGGAAGTTGGCGCAGTCGTTCTCCCGCGGCTCGAAGCGCAATGAGCGCCGCAGGGAGGAGCGCAAGAGAAGGTCAAGGTCGCTGGAGAGCTTTGACCTCGAGATTTCAGGAGAGTTCTCCACGGTGTACGAGGAGAAGATCGAGGTAGGTCGATGGTGAAAGCGCCATAGTCGAATTGGAATTACAGCCAAATTTGAGTAGCGTATTAAATTTACTATGAATGACCTGGCGTTAGCGTTTGTACATTTACCCATCTGGTCTTTATTTACAAAGTCCGGGAAAGTTCATACTGTGTTACAGTGTATTTTACACGAATCTAGCTATCATTCGCACACATTGAAAAAATTTTTTTAACCCTAAATCTTCAAGCTTTTGCTGTTGAGCAATGTTGTCTTGCTTTTTTTTTTTCTTTTTTTTTCTTCTGTTTTTGTGTATTTTTTTTTCCTTTTTGTTTTGCGACATCGCCTTTTTAAATCTTTTTCTAAGATGATCATGGTTAATTGTTATCCGTATATCGTTATGTTGTGATTGTTTTGTATTTTTTTTTCATTTTGAATTTCCTTCAAAACCTCTCTCTCTCTCTCTCTCTCTCTCTCTCTCTCTCTCTCTCTCTCTCTCTCTCTCTCTCTCTCTCTCTCTCTCGCTCTCTCTCTCTCACTCTCTCCTCGCCGGTGTGATTTTCTGTGTTGATATTTCAATATGTTGAGCCAAAGATGTTAGGATGGTCGCCGTGCTCGAGGTAAGGTCGTCATCTTTATATCGTTAATTTGCTCTCTCAGAAATCAAATTTCATTGTTTCTTTCACCCTCAGCCCCAAACAGGATTGGTATTTTAACATTATGTATACTCTTTACATGGTTTCATATGTTTAATTTGCAACTGGTTTTTTGTGTGTGAATTTTTAAAAATTACCTTGTACTCTCTGATAATATGAAAAATCTTTCCGTGTCTCATTCTATGTCTTTCTATCTCTCCATCTTTTTCTCTTCCCCCTCTCTCTATATATATAGAGAATATATATATATTCATCAGATCTATCTGTCTATCTACCTATCTTTCTAACAATCTATTACTGAAGCAGTAAACTTTATACTCCAAGCTCCTTTTGTTGAGCACATTTAGTTGAAATGGAAGATCTATAAATCTATGCTTGATGGTTATTTTATCACTTTGTAATAGTGCTCGAAAAAAAGGAGAAAAGGGGGGGGGGGAGAGAGAAGTTAATTATAATAATAAAATTGATTACATAGGTATAATTGGCCATTACAAGAGTTTCAAGACCAGTTACCGCTCGTTACCCACAGCCATCCGACGAGAGCCGCACAGGCTTGGTGCTCTTGAGGAATGGCCACAAATATATATATTTAGGGAATCAATTTTTATATCTATTCATCCATCCATCTAGCCATTTATCTATCTATCTATCTATCTGTCTATCTACATATGTCTATCTATCTATCTGTTTGACTATCTATCTATCTGTCTGCTATATATCTATCTATTTGCCTGTCTGTGTCTATCTAATTATCTATCTGGCTGTCTCTCTGTCTATCTATCTGTTTGTTACTCTGTCTATCTATCTATCTGTCTATCTATCTATCTATCTATCTATCTATCTATCTATCTATCTATCTATCTATCTATCTATCTATCTATCTATCTGTCTGTCTGTCTACTTATCTATCTATCTACCTACTATCTATCTACTTATACCTGTGAATTTATCGATCTATCTATCAACCTGTTTCCACGGTCACTATACTAACCTTGACCCTCGACTCCACCTCCACCCTTTGACCTCTTGCAGCAGGGTCAGACGAGCCACACGGAGATGATGTCCGGCCAGCACCACTGGTACGCCTGCTCTCACGCCAGACCGACCTACTGCAACGTGTGTCGCGAGGCCCTCTCCGGCGTCACGTCCCACGGCCTCTCGTGCGAAGGTTTGCGCATGCGTCTGTCTGTCCTTCTGTCCAGTTACAGCGGCGTTTTCCCGCTGTATGAATGTCCAAAGTCTGGCCCTCGTGCCAAATGCGACCCTTTGTTCAAATTTACACTGGCGCCCGCAGCCTCTGTCATGAAATCAATAATAACTAAACGTTAAGGTTCAAAGAATGTCAGGCTGAATGGTCGACCCCCCACAGCATTATTTTTCATGTCACCAAATCTGGCCGTCTTTGCCAAAAAAGTTTAGATACCCTTGTCTACAGGGTCTGTCTTTTACGGATCAGTGCTTTCGAGCGTTGTAACCTCGTTGTCAATCCGCATTTCATTTGTTGTTTTTGATAATGATCGTTCTGTGTATCTGCTTCCCTGTTTGTGTCTTTTCTCTACTTACAATTTTTTTTGCCACTTTTTTAATGCCTACTTATATTATAAAGAACTATATCTCCATAAATTTATGTCACCCGTATGCTGTGATACTCGATAATTTATGTAATTGTTGTATTCAAGTTCTGAGAGCATGTCATTTTTAAGTTCCATTTGTGGGATTAATATAGAGATCTAGTTATCTTATCTTATCTCTCATCACTCTTTCTCCTTAACCACCTACCTATCTATATAAAATTTTATTTTTGTTCTCATCTCTCTCCACCCTCTCTCTCTCTCTCTCTCTCTCTCTCTCTCTCTCTCTCTCTCTCTATATATATATATATATATATATATATATATATATATATATATATGTTTGTGTGTATGCCAGTCTGTATCCGTCTGTCTATCCAAGTATCCAACATCTAACTACATCACTATTTTTTGAACGCTTTGTCCTTTCATCACCTGACTATACATCTATCTTTATTACGATCTGTTTATCGCGTTGTCCAATGTATCAATTGAATTGAACTTTAATTCTTCTTCTTCTTCTTCTTCTTCTTCTTCTTCTTCTTCTTCTTCTTCTTCTTCTTCTTCTTCTTCTTCTTCTTCTTCTTCTTCTTCTTCTTCTTCTTCTTCTTCTTCTTCTTCTTCTTCTTCTTCTTCCTCTTCTTCCTCTTCTTCTTCTTCTTCTTCTTCTTCTTCTTCTTCTTCTTCTTCTTCTTCTTCTTCTTCTTCTTCTTCTTCTTCTTCTTCTTCTTCTTCTTATTCTTATTATTATTATTATTATTATTATAATTATCTATCTTCATCTTTCTCATATTTACTAACCATGTTGTAGTCTTATCTGTGACCTTCTAAGTACTGAGGTCAAGGTTGATGCTTGCGATGGGTGGGGATATTAAGGAACTGCTTGTTAAGTTGGCCTCTTTAAGATTCTGTTTAAGTATTTTTGTAATTGTCTTTATTTTCTTACTCAATTTGAAAAAAAAAAAAAGCTCTTTTCTTTGTTCTTGTCTTTCGATCTTCTACCTGTCTGGTATTAATCAACCTTTTTAATAACATTTACAAACTGCATAGTGTAATGGGCTGGGTTGGTGACCGATACATCACTCACTCACTGAATCAGTCATCAGTCAATGTATGATTGAATGGCTCTCTCAATCAGTCATCAGTCAATGAATGATTGAATCACTCAATCAATCAGTCAAACGCAACTCTAGTCTCAACAGCAAAACACGGCCTTCAGACACCAAAGAACGACTTTTTAGCGCTCAGCTAAGTTTGGATCCCCACTTAATAATTATGCGTTTTTTGTGTTGCAGTTTTGTTATTGTTGTTGTTATTGTTGGCATTATAAAAAGAACGGCTACATTTATATATACCTACACACACATATCTATCGACATGATTGAAGTCCACGAATAGATAGATATTATTTTTTGTCATCTTAAATTCTCATTAGTCCAAATAGAGGTCCGATTGATCGATATAATTATAATTGCACTATAAATACATCTATATATACATAAAGATGTGGCAAAGTAAGCAATCATAACACCTAAAAAGTGAAAAAAAAAAGGACACCCCCTAAAAAACAACAAAAATAAAAAATAAAACAAACGAACAAGCAAACAAACAAACAAACAAACACACACACAAACACAAAATGATCATTTATTAAGCTGGATGGCGAATCTAAGCGTACCCTTCCCCACCACATTCTCAATCGTCCTGTGTCTCCATTTATCGTTGCATTTACTGCTCTCTCTCTCTCTCTCTCTCTCTCTCTCTCTCTCTCTCTCTCTCTCTCTCTCTCTCTCTCTCTCTCTCTCTCTCTCACCCTCCCCGCTTCTTTTCCCATTCCTCTTCCCCATCTATATCCGTTGTGTTGCTTTCTTTTTTACGATGCTCTCTCTGTCTGCCTGTCTGTCTATCTGCCTGTCTGTCTGTCTGTCTGTCTGTCTGTCTGTCTCTCTCTCTCTCTCTCTCTCTCTCTCTCTCTCTCTCTCTCTCTCTCTCTCTCTCCCTCCCTCCCCGCCTCTTATCCCATTCATCTCCCCGATCTATATCCGTTTTGTCGCTGTCTTTTTTGCTATGCTCGCTTTCCCTCTCTCTCTCTTTCTCTCTATCTCTCTATTTCTCTCTCTCTCTCTCTCTCTATATATATATATATATATATATATATATATATATATATATATATTCTCCTCATGTGAGTATAGCGGCCTACGTGGAGATTTTTCTTTTACAGATTACTCACCCACCGTGACGTCTTGCACGTGGTAGCCAAACTGTTGCACAACTATTGAGAAATAAACAAACATAGCTACATGTTCCTCCCTCAGCTCTCCCCCCTAGCCAGCTGAGAGAAAGTGAGCCAAAAATACTACAATGCGCAAGAGGGAGAGCCAAAAATAGGTAGCTTGAGTATATAAATAGCTCTTTCTTTTTTTTTTCTCTCTCTCTCTCTCTCGCTCTCTCGGCACGGTCTCTCTTCCCATTCGACCTTTCTTCCGCCTTCCCTTCGTGGCAGCCGTCTTTAAGGGTGAGTCATCTCTGTGGGAAATACAGTTCTCACTCGTGAGACTCAAGACATCTGTTGCTGATCCGTTTAGTTTCTTCACCTGCTGCGAGATGTGGTGCGCCGCCGCACCCCCCCCCCCAACTCACGCACGCTCACCTCCTCCCCCTTTATTCATACCTCCACTTCCACTTCCCAGCCTGTTTATGTTGCCTCACGTTGGTCAGTGTCTGTTGCCGGTCTGGTAAATAGTTAGATCTAAACGAGAACACCTAGATTGGATTTGTCTTTTTAGTGGGTACCTTGTTAATTCTTCACCCTCCCCCCCCCCCCCCCTCTCTCTCTCTCTCTATATATATATATATATATATATATATATATATATATATATATTTTTTTTTTTTTTTTTTTTTTCTATAGAAAAATATGTATATATATATATATATATATATATATATATACATATACATATTTTTCTATCTCTGTCTGCCTGTCTGTCTGTCTGTCTCTCTCACTCACTCACTGTCTCTCTCTCTCTCTCTCTCTCTCTCTCTCTCTCTCTCTCTCTCTCTCTCTCTCTCTCGCTTTCTTCTCCATGTTTTTTCTTCCTCAGAAAGAGTTCATGAATTATTCTTCCGCCCCTCTTTTTGTTGAGATGGACCCGTCCGGCCTGGTTCCGATGCCCAATGGCCAGGTTAGCAAAGCTTTCGGAGTTCCTGCTAGCCACTGACTTAATATGGCAACCTGTTTTAAAAAAAAACCCATAATCAAATTATTATTATTATTAATCATTTGATTCCGGGAAAGATGGGATCTAATTCACACACATCCACTTCATAGACTGGGGATCAAACTCGAGGCAGCAATGCAGGAGAGAGTGTGTATTTAGGCTAATCTGTGTAGACGCATCCGCCACCGATATTCCAATATGAAGAATGGTTGAGTCGTTTCGCCTATTCATGAAGTTGTTACAAAGGCGCACACACACACACACAAAAAAAACATTGTTGACTTTATTAAGTCACGGCTCTTCTATCTGAGGGTAGAATAATCACTCTAACTTGTTAAATCTAAGTCTGGAGCCGATGGAAATCAAAGAAGTCGAAGCGGTCCTCTCCTTTTGTCTCTTTCTTTTCTGTTTGAGAGTATTTTTGCAATTCTCAAATTTTCTTTCTTTCTTTTCTCTCTGTGAAGATGTTTTTAATTCTCAATGTTCTTTGTTTCGTTTCTGCTTGTGAATATGTTTTTTAATTCTCAATTTTTCTTTCTTTCTTTCTTTCCTCTCTGTGAAGATGTTTTTAATTCTCAATTTTTCTTTTGTCTTCTGTGTTTGGTTATTTATTCCAACCCCTCAGTTTTATATCAAGTTTCGCCTGGCTATAGAGTTTGTTTGAACACCGTGCCAAGCCATTCTTAGAATAATT
Organism: Elysia crispata; assembly: GCA_033675545.1. Taxonomy (NCBI): domain Eukaryota; kingdom Metazoa; phylum Mollusca; class Gastropoda; family Plakobranchidae; genus Elysia; species Elysia crispata. The sequence continues at coordinate 500,860 of JAWDGP010002704.1, read as the reverse complement.
CATAAGTTCAATTTCGTGAGTAAACTTTCTTGGTTAAATTAAAATAAAAAAAAGCCTTGATGATAACAATCGCTGGCAACCCAAGTTTTTTTCCAATAATTCTCGATGTATTAGCTTAGCTAAACTCTTGACTCAGAATCTCTTCCCCCAGGTTGGTTGTGTGCACCGAGCTAAGTCAAAGTCACGCGCATCTTGGCAGAGTTCGCGATCTAGACATCTAAATCTACTTTTTATGCATGGCTTTTTGTTGGTTTTAAATCCTATTATTTTTTTTTTACTATTATTATTGTCGGTTTATTTTGGCCTGCGTTTTTTTTTTTCCTTTCTGCGTGCATACGTTTTAGAGAGTGTTGTGAGTTGGCGAGTTTTCTGAAGTTATGCAGTTTAAGTATATAATTTTATTTGCGTTTTAAAATGCCATTTTTTAAGCAGGGCTTTTCGTTGGTTTTAAATCCTTTATTTCTTGTCGGTATATTCAGCTCTGCTGGTTTTTCCTTGCCGCTTTTTGTTTTCTTTTGTATGCGTTTTTTTTGTTGTTGTTGTGAATCGGGACTTTTCTAAAAAAAAAAAAAAAAAAAAAAAGGGGGGGGGGGGGGGGGTTCAAACACCCACTAGATATATAGATGTGCGTGTGGGGAGGGGGGGGAGGGGGGGAGGTATACCGTATGAGGAGAAACAGCGGGAGACTCGGTGAACGTAACTTTCTCAGCTTTGTGAGTGAGCAGGTGTAGAAGCGGCATAGGTAACGGTGTCTGGCTGTTTATCCGTCAGTCATTCAGTTTGAAGGCTCGCGCGGGTCGTTTCAGTATCTTATAGAGTTATGTTTGGCTACCTCTCAGCTCTAACATAGCTTGCTAGAT
>JAWDGP010002704.1:425000-495000 GCA_033675545.1 Elysia crispata | reverse complement strand
GGATATAAGAATCTTACCTTTGTCTTTTTTTTACACAGTCTGTAAATTACAATAATACGGATATTATAATCTCACCTTTGCCTCTTTTTTACACAGTGTGTAAATTACAATAATACGGATATTATAATCTCACCTTTGCCTCTTTTTTACACAGTGTGTAAATTACAATAATACGGATATTATAATCTTACCTTTGTCTCTTTTTTACACAGTGTGTAAATTACAATAATACGGATATTATAATCTCACCTTTGCCTCTTTTTTACACAGTGTGTAAATTACAATAATACGGATATTATAATCTCACCTTTGTGTCTTTTTTACACAGTGTGTAAATTACAATAATACGGATATTATAATCTTACCTTTGTCTCTTTTTTTTACACAGTGTGTAAATTCAAGGCCCACAAACGATGCGCCGTGCGAGCGGCGACCAACTGCAAGTGGACTGCACTCGCCTCTATAGGAAAAGACATTATAGAGGACGAAGACGGGGTGAGCGTGTTTGATTTGAATGCATTGAAGATGACAAGTACGGAATAAAGTGTTTAGGGCTAAAATAACTAATAGTGTCGCATGTCAGTATAGAAGGAGGATCAGTCTCTCTGGATATTGTGGTCTGTTGAACTGCCGAGTATGAAAGAAACATCATATGAATGAAGAAGTTCAGAGACAAGACTGTATAGAGGACTAGGATGAGGCCAGTAATGTTGTGCTCTCTGAGACTATGAAGGGAATGTTCTACTGAATGAAGAAGTTCAGAGCCAAGTCAATATAGAGGAGTATGATGAGGCCAGACTTTCTGGATACTGTACTCTCTGAGACTATGAAGGGAATGTTCTACTGAATGAAGAAAGAAGCTGGGAGACAAGTCAATATAGAGGAGTATGATGAGGCCAGACTTTCTGGATACTGTACTGTCTGAGACTAACGAGTATCAAAGAAACATTACATGAATTAAACCAGAAGCTGGGAGACAAGTCAGTATAGAGGAGTATGATGAGGCCAGACTTTCTGGATACTGTACTGTCGGAGACTATGAAGGGAATGTTATACTGAATGAAGAAGTTCAGAGACAAGTCAATATAGAGGAGTATGATGAGGCCAGACTTTCTGGATACTGTACTGTCTGAGACAAACGAGTATCAAAGAAACATTACACGAATTAAACCAGAAGCTGGGAGACAAGTCAGTATAGAGGGCTAGCATAAGGCCAGACTTTCTGGTCACTATGCTCAACGAAACTAAAAATTTGAATTAAAAATGTTGCAAGGGTGAAGACTAAACTGGGAGACTAGTCAATAGAGTGGACTAGGATGGTGTGAGAATGTTTGATTAGTCCTGGAGGCTCACTAGCATGAAAGAAAGATTTTATGAACGAAAGGATAGAGTGAAAAGAGGATATGTAAATTATTTCAATACAGCTTAGCCTTTGACTGTTTTCAAAGAAGAGGTGTCTTGACAGTACCGACTTTTTTTTTTTTTTTTTTTTTTGCCAAAACTCCTCCAAAGTGGTGAGTTGTTTAGAATACGAGGCTCATAGCTTGCCTTAAGATTGTAATGCAAGTTTTCTAACGGCCACGTCTTGATTTTTTTTTTTTTTAATATTATTATTTTCTCTTACAAATGTGCTGCCACCATTCTGGCTTCTACTGATTTTTGCACAATATGTCTCCAACTTGGGTCATCTTTTCCCTCAATAAGCAACCTCTAGGACCATTGTAATTCTTAGAATGGGAGTAATCAAACCAACTCGTATCATTTCTAAAAATGTGCACTTGTTTTAGTCTCACCATCTTTGTGTTATTCCCTCAGATCTCCATGCCGCATCAGTGGATGGAGGGCAACCTTCCGGTGAGTGCCAAGTGCAGCGTGTGTGACAAGACGTGTGGCAGCGTGCTGCGTCTCCAGGACTGGAGGTGTCTATGGTGCCGCGCCATGGTGGGTAAATCTTGTTTCCATGGAGTTAAAAAGTGACATTGAGGCCTTAATGAATGGGGTTTTCATCCCCACTGTATGATTTTTTTCACATGTTGTGCTCACGATCTGCAATGACTGGCAGGGACTTCGTCTTTTCAGCTTGCGAATTTTTCATTCAGTCACCAGCACTGGATTTGAGAAGCTGTTTTGAATATTTGCGTTGCAATTTTTTGAGACTTGCCTTTTTTCAATGTAGAATTTAAGAAACTGTCATGGTTTTTTTCGTACCTTAAAAAAGATTTTACTCCTGGTGTGAAAAAAAACAAAACAAAAAAAAAAAAACATAACACATGGGAAATAAGTGACGTTTGGCTGGACATTTTCTCTCATGATCTTCAAATCTTTTTTTTTGCTCTGCGGAGAGTATTTGTTAACTTCACTCTTAACTGTTTAAAAAAAAAAAATGATAATAATACCAGTCCGCGCAGTAAATTATGGATTTATCTTAACTTCTCGTCACCCAAAGAAAGTATGTCTGTGAGTTACATGGCAAGAATGTATTTTTGATCTTCTTCAACAACTTGATAAAAAAGAGAGAAAGAAGGTTTTTGTCTTGCATCATTACTTCTGAGAAATCATTGATGTTATGAAAAACTATGAAACAGGCATTACATGTGTTAGCTGCGTATTACTGTTGCAAGCATTTATCTGCACTTGTCAGTTATGAAATTCTGACCATAAATAATATGGCTCACTCTCTCTGGGCACACTATTAGTCATCCTGATTTTTTCCCCTCAAGGAACAATGATAACTCCTTGCTGAGGCAGGCTCAATAAAAAACCTCAGGAATTAGGAAACTGCTTTTTGCAACCAAATAGCTGATTTCTTCACTTCCCCATAAGGGCCAGGGGCCATTGAGTTGTGGGTTCGCTGGATGGTAATTCTCATACCACATCTGGAGCATGCTGGGAAAGGTTTACATATTGGAATTATAGGTTTATTCCATTTACTGGTAAGAAATCTAAATTGTTTTTTTCATCTGAGCTTGTCTTATGCGCTCAAATCTGCAGCCGGTTCTAATGAGACCACCATAAAAATATTGATTGAAAACATCTTTTTTTGGTGTTCTTGTGTTTTTCCTGCCAGGTTCACAGTGCTTGTAAGGAGGGCTTTAGTATAAAGTGTCCTTTAGGCCAGTGTCGGGTCTCCATCCTACCACCAACAGCCATATCTACGATAGACAGTGATGGGTACTGGGAGGGCTCTAGACCGCAAGGAACCTCCCCCCTTCTTGTGTATGTTAACACAAAAAGTGGAGATAACCAGGTAGGCTACTCTCGCTCTCTCTCTCTCTCTCTCTCTCTCTCTCTCTCTCTCTCTCTCTCTCTCTTTTCTCTCTGTCTATCTGTCTGTCTCTCTGTATCTCTCTCTCACCCCCTACCCCAAACATCCTTTCCCATCAACTCTTTCTTCCTTCTGTTTTCATCTTTTTTGTCTTTCTTTCTGTGCATGTTAAGAGTGAAGAACTTGTCTCGTGCCTGATGTCTTTTAAAAAAGTCTTGACATATGCATTTCTCTTACATTTTAAACAAACAGAGATAGAACTTTAGAAATTTTTTTTACTAAGTTATTACATAAGCCTGTAGATTTCTTAGACTCATTTAATTTGATTTTTTTTGTTTATTATTTCTCCAGGGTGTAAAATTTTTACGTCGTTTCAAGCAGTTGTTGAATCCAGCTCAAGTGTTTGACTTGATGAATGGGGGACCATATCCAGGGTAAGGGCATTACCATTAGATTAAAGTAAAAGTTTAGGGTGCTATATAGCTCAATGGTAGAGTGCCAGGCTGACAATAGCTCACATTCTAGTTTGGGCTACAAGGCAATGGGGGTAGATCTCATCCAACCAGCTGTATCCTAATGGTTGACGGTAGCCTAATAGTTTCTGTGACTGTAGAGATTACAGCAACATTGGGCTTAGTCGTTGTCTCGGGCTGAAAAAAAAAGCAAATGCATTTCCCTGCTTTATGCACAAGTTGCAAATCCAAAGGCTTATTGTTTAGAGAGAAAGGAGACTCAGAAAACACCTATGGTAACAAATTATGTAGTATGACCAGTACAATCTAACAGTTTGTGGTCAATAAAATCTATTAAAAGTGATAAGCGACAACAATGTGAGGTGAGTAAAAATGTTTAAAAATGAGGAATGGCCTCAGTTTGCAGCCATTAAAATTGATCAAAATGTTATGTGGCCATAGTATACAATCATTAGAACCTAACACTGGCAAATGAACACAATTTAAAACCTTAAGAAGTGATTAGCTGTTTCAGGGCAACTGTGAATTGTAGACCTGTTTCAGAAACTGACAAAAATTGCTTACACAATTCAAGAGTTAAGCTGTAAACTCACTTTGCATTTATTAGCCAGTTGACGGCATTAACAGTAGTGGGGCTAGCAGTAATGGTGGTGTGGATTGCGAAGGCAGTGGTATTGGTGACAGTGGTGGTTGAGTAATGGCAGCAGCAGAGAATGTGATGCTGTATGAATAGCAGATAGTGTTGAGCACTGCAGTAACATTGGCAGAAGTGAAATGCTTGTAATTCTGCTGTTCTTTATCAAGCGCTTGTAAAATTTGTCCAGATCTTATTTGTTGTACTATCAAATTTGTAGATGATTAACTTTTGCTTTTTTCTCTCTACAGGTTGAAATTATTTCAGAGATTTGATTCATTCCGTATTTTGATTTGTGGAGGCGATGGCAGTGTGGGTTGGGTGTTGGCAGAGATTGACAAGATGGATCTCCACAGACAGGTAAATGGGCTCCAAAGGGAGATAAATATTGTCAGTACATTGACCCCCTAATCTGCCTCAAACCAAACATTTTTGTGGGTTCATCAGCATTGCCCTTTAGAAACTTTCACAGTTGATAAAGTTCAAATTTCAAGTTCATTGTGTGGAAGGATCTTGAGAAAAAAAAAATCACATTAAAAAAAAAAACCAACTCTTTTTTGAAGGAGGGTTAAAAAAAAAGGTCAAGATCTAAAATGGGCATTGCATTGAGATTTTTTTTTTTGTGTGTGTTTGAAATTATTTGCCATGCCTTAAGACTGAAATAGCCAGTAATGTAATTATTAATCTCATTAGAAGATCTCAATATTATTATAAATAAAGATCATAAATATTTTTTTCCATTTGTTGTCTTCTCTTCTAAACTTCCACTTTTTTTTTTACTTTGAAAACCATTTGAGCCTTGAATCTTTATTTTTTGTTTTTGACTTTATCATATTTCATGTGGAGAGGATAATTTGGAATTTTGCTATATTTCAGTGCCAGATTGGCGTGCTACCTTTTGGTACAGGAAATGATCTTGCCCGAGTGCTAGGCTGGGGTTCAGCATTTGATGATGATACTCAGCTACCAGCTGCTCTAGAGAGATTGGAGCAGGCACAGATCAAGATGTTAGACAGGTGAAGAGCTGTGAAGAAACTGTAATTAAGAAAGATAACTTACTGTTCAAATGTTAGGATAAAAAGGAGTCTATGGGAGACAAAGATTACAGAATGGTCTTGAGTTCAAGTCATGATCAAATAATTTCCCTTACATTTACCTTATTTTTCTTTTCAACTTGAGGTCCATGGTGTAATGGTCCTATAGGTGACAGCTTCATCATGATTGACATATTAATAATCACAAATACACATCTGTCTTTAACCTTTTTTGCTTAATTCTAAAAATCTCTCGCTCCAACTGAATCTGCCATTCATTTAAATCAGTTCATATTTTTTTAACGTCTCATTCCTACACTTAACTTTTATCTAGATTGATCTGTTTCTGTGCTATCTGAGCATATTGTTTTACTACTAAATAACTTTACCACTAGTAGATGCAGGTTGCAGTTCAAGTGACCTTGATATTTTTTATTATGAGAAAATGCTTTGTGTGCATAAACTTTATTTATACATTGTACATTTGATCCACTTTTCTCTTCACGTCCCAAATTTGCCCTAATGGAATGTACAAGGGAAACTTTCGATTTTACTTAATGTTGGTTAGGACTAGATTGACTATCATTGCTTCTGTCAGTGAATATATTAAATCAACATTCCAGCATAATGAATTTTAACTGTATTGTTTCGTTTTTTTTTTGTTTTTTTTAAAATTATTTTTAGATATGTTTTTCATACTTTTCTCCAGATGGAGCATTATGGCATATGAAGGAAATATGCCTCCACCCAGAAAATTATCTATGCAGGTAAGCAAATGATCTTTGTGATTGTTTTAGTTTCATGGCATTTTTCTAGTTTGGAACTTGCATACTACTGTTGTGTTGCTATTACATAATTATTGTATTCAAATATAACTTGCACTAAGACCGCGCCTTGTATTTCTCCCCAGTATGATGCCATGTCTAAGTATGAGGACAGCATGGCAAGCCACCTGACGAAGATTCTTCAATGTGAGGATCACCAGGTGGTCATATCCTCAGCCAAGTGAGTACAACCTGCAGAAAACTTTAAGTTGGCATTCAATCAGTTTTCTCAATGCGATTCTGTATTAATTTTTTTTAAATTGTTTATGTTTATAGATATCTCTGCTGCACATTTTTAAGATCCGTCACTTGCCTATGCTAGATCTCATAATGTCTCAAAAACATGTAGACCTAATCATATGACACTTAAAAAAGAAAGCCTTTCAGGGTGATGAATAAATCATAGTAATATTAGTACTCATGAGAAACTACCTAAAAAAGTTTCCAAAAAAGAAAAACATTTCATTTAAGGATAGAATTTTGCATGATCAGTTTGTTTATCTTATTATATCTCAAAGGCATCGCAGGTAGTGCTGGGAAATTAAATTGGGTAACAAGTTAAGAGACAATAAGTCAAACAGGAAAGATAAATTATTAATTTTGAAATGATACTGTTCTAAATTTACACAAAAAATGTAAAGATTCTATATTGGCTAACTTCTCACTGCATGGGGAATTTCTTTACATTATGTCTCCAAACCCAGCATTTTCTTCTTTCTTTTTTTTCCTTGAACAAATATTTTTAAATGTTAAACCCAGTCTTAAACTTATTCTTCTTGCCTATCAGAGTTCTCTGTGAGACGGTGAAAGCATTTGTAGATCGAGTGAGTGCCTCTCACGATCCTGGAGGGGAGGGAGAGAAGGATATAGAGGACAAGACCATGGGAACTCAGTTTGACGTTCTCAACGAGAAGCTCCAGAGTCTCCTCAACACACTGGACAAAGAGGCCGAGGAATCCAAGGTGAGCAGAAATGCCTTAAGTCCACCCTTTTAATCAATAAGGAAATGGCCAAACAATATATAGATATAAGTCAGATACACATCAGTGAGCCAAGTAGAAGCAAGTTTTTTTAAAAAGAATCTGCCCCCTCCTCTTCCAGCTTGCTGTGTTAAACTTCATAAGATTTATATATCCTTGTTTGTATCTCTACATCTGTGCTGGCTCAGTGGAAGGCCATAGTATTTCATATAAAAGACAATAAATTAATGCCATTTTTGTATTCTTTATATACAAAACTCGAGTTGTAAAAGTAAATAATATCAAGTGCTAAAGAGTTTGCAAGTGACCATGGCTTCTGTTTTGTCCGTTTGGAAGAAAACTGTAAAATTGAAACATTTTCTTTAAGTGAGATTTATATCACATTTCAAATATGTCTGCATATACCACTGCTGTTATAGCAACTTTTATCAGATTATGAGGGAATCAGTTATGAAAGATGTGAAAGTTCCTATTGCTTTTTTTATGCTTTTTATTGATCAATTTTTTTTTTCACATCGGAGAATATTTTATGCTTTTGTTCGTGGAAATGTGATTTTTTCCATTTTGTTTTCAATCACGAAGAATATTGAGGAGAAAGAATCACTAGACCAGGATGAGAACTCATCCATCCATCAGGGAGCCCCCCCACCATCTCCGGCAGCCACAGTGCAAAAGGAGAACAAAAGCAACAACAACATGGGCAGCACCGCAGCACATCCTATGACGGGACCAGTCAAGCCCAAATTGGTATGCATTAATTAGTGAAAGAAATACCAGAGGGAATGTTTGTCTGCAGTTTATTTCTAAACTTCAGGCTGGAAATATTCTTATATCAAGCTTGAATTGTCTTACATATTTGTTGTTTTTTTTTTTGTAATTTTTTTTAAACAAGGTCAATCACAATTGTTTTTTTTTTTTTTTAAAACACTCTTATTAGTCAAAATTTAGTTGATTTTGTGCGCTTTGACTTTTTTTACACAATGTTTTTTTTCTCTTCTCCTTTAAGTTAGACTTAATCCATTTTTCTCTTGTAAAGTCTTTTTTTTTTTTTGCACAGAAAGCTCATTACACTCTTTAATATCATTTCAATTTTCCTGCCCCATTCTAGCAAATGTTCAAGTCAAGGGAAGCTCTTATGTCCAGGGCGAACAGTTTGAAGAAAGCAGTGCGGCAGATTATTGAACACACAGAGAGAGGTAAGTGAACGCCTGAGAGAGAAAGAGAGACTTTTGTTTTCTCCCTGAGTCACAAAATATCTCTAAGTATAACAATGTCTAAAAAATTTTCACCTAATAATTATACAATTTTTTTTTTTACTCAACCCCACCTAGATAAACCAGTTCAGGTAAAGCCCTGACCTTAAGAGAAGGGACATAACTCCGTACAAAGAATAGATCTATACTTTAAAAAAAATATTACAATCAAACAAAGCAAGATAAAATTTTGAAATAAACTTTAAAAAAAAGTTTTATGGCAGTAAACCAATTTTCTAAGACTTCTCTTTCACTTTAATCTGAGTCCACCACCATTTCAGTTTTTTCACCATCAATATCCCACTTCACCACCATCTCAACATCACAATGTGACTCCCGATCTCAAATGGGCAATGGTCATTATTTTCATGCTGATTGTAGGCATAACCATGCAGATAACCAAAGTAAACGGTTTCTGTAGCATCCCTAAGATGATTCAAGTGATCATCTATCCTATTTCAAAGTTTAGATGTAACCCAGGCCTTGAAATTGCCAAAAAATCACGGTCAAAAAACGCATTTTTAGATCTAAATGTAGTCCAAAAATGAGACTAAAATAACCAAAACGAAGTCTTAAGTGTCCCCTAAACGTAAATGAGGTTTGCACAAGATTTCGGGCGAGATTTCCAGTAGTCATAAGGAAAGAAAATAGACACCCAGAAAGTGAAAGTAAATGGGCGATATAGGTACTTAATATAGTGGTCCATATGGGCGACAGCGTTCGATATAAGTGGGGTTGAGTTTAAAAATGTTGATGAATATAAGTATATATAATGAAAATCATGCATTTTTTTGTAGTTCAGAGAGAACTTAGGATTTTATTATAACTTTTTGGTGTGAAGGAACCCTTGAGTGCTCAGTTATTTTTTATTACTGTTTTTATTTTTACTTTTTTTTAGTCTTGAAGCTATTGAAACTATTCATAAAATTCGAAATTTAATAATTATGTTTACCATCATTTTTTAACCAAAAAAAAAGTATGGAAATTAAATCGGTCTATTTAATCACATCTTACATCAATTTTATATCGATTCTCTTTAAGACAACAGTTTGTAACGTCTGCATTTACAATTTATTTTACTTCTTCCAGCTGTTGATGAGCAGAATGCTCAGACGTTAGAGTTGGAGTCAGTAAAGCCACAGTTCCCAGGTTCGATGCTTAAGGCAAGCGAAGCCTCCAGGTCTGCGCCAAGCTTTTCTGTTTTCTCTGATGATCAGAACATAATGAACAGTAACTCCGGAGGAGACTCCTCCTCTCTAAAAGTGTTTGGTAAGTGTTTTAAACAGGCTTAGGCAAGGTGGCGTTTTTTGTTTTTGTTTTTTTTTTTTTTTGTTTTAATTCACTTCAGCTTATATCAAAACTGTGTGGGCTTTCTGTTACAATTTTTTTCGATGTTGAATATTCCGTCAAGTATAAATATTTACCTCGTCAACCCTGCCCTGTCCTTGTAGAAAGTGCAAAGATATCTTTGGAGGTCATCAGGTCGTTGATAAACCTTAATACCACTGTTTAGATCTGCTCAATTCAAGCTTTGTGGAACAGTGGATTCCATTTGATTTATCAGGGTAACATGATTATTTGAAAACAAGTGATTTATAAATTTGATATGTATTGGAGTTTGAGCTATTTGAATTTCTTTTCAATCATGCACCTATATCATTTATTCAGCTGATCCTTCAAGATCCCCAGTGGGCCCTGCGTCACGCCGGATCAGCAGCATGAGCACATTCAACCGGTCAGCCAGTGTAGACTCTAAGCTCAGCATGTCCCCTACACCCAAGGGGAAGATAGAATTACGGGAGCCAGCACAGAAACAGAGGCAGCTACCTACAATACGCCTTCCCTTTGTGCAACCTGCTTCATTACCAGGTGATTGCCAGTTGTTATTTCTGGATAGCAATAAGTTCTGTAATGAAATTCCTCTTGAGAGATCCCTGTAGACCTTCTATATCCACATTGTTCGGTTCATTTTGGGTCTTTTCCTTTTTGTTTTTATCAACCCTTCCTGACATGAACTTGTTTAATTACTACCAATATAGACCTAAGATTGCCTGATAATACTTTGGAACCAAGTCATGTTTTATTTCAATTGTGGGCTGTTTTCTCTCCATTGCACTGAAATACAATCCACAGCCCAGTTTGTAATTTTGGTTAAGTGGGTGAGAAATGAGGGTGTACCACATGTTTCCAGTTGAAAAAAAAAGCAAACTAAAGAAATATGTGATTGTTAAGTTATGAGCTTTTTTATTCTAATAAATAATTAGTGTAGTATATTTTGAGAGCAGTTGCAATTAAAACATAATGCAACCTGGATGATAATGAAATTTGAACATTTTTGTTTGTTAGTTGTTTATAATTCTGATTATGTCTTAGCACTTATAGTATGAGAAGAATGGGATGTGATCAGTATAATTTAGAAATAAAGATTTGCAATGATTCAAAAGTTTTTTCAAAATTTGAGTACTTCTTCACAAAAAAAGACAAATTTGCAAATTCAGCCCTTGCAATTTTACAACCAAGTACTTTCATATAGCCTCTACGTCTTTAATATCTCTATGCATCTGATTCTTCTCGTAAGGACTATATTGTGCTAAGAAGGTTTCCTATTAAGTTCATAATCACCTATACAACCTGGTCTTGCCTTCCTGCGCTTACATGACCATCAATCATTTTTTCTGGTCTGTGTGTTGAAGGAATCAGCAGCAGCATAGCCAAAAACCTGTCTGGTGGAGGCTTTATCAGCAAAGTCCTGCTGGCCAATGCTGACGCTCTGTGTGCTGCTGCATCCCCACTTCTAGAACAAGACATTCCTATGTGAGTAAAAATGTGGAACTCTTTTTATTGTTTGTTGGAGCATGTATAGTAATGTCGTCTTAGTCGTAGGAGATTTTGAAGTTTTCTTCTGTAGTGTGAATGTATATCTTAATTTAAACTTTAACAGCTTTCAGGTATAAAAGTTTGCACTTGCTCTAGACCAAACAAAATTGTATGTGTCTGGTGGATTCACATCCACAAAGAGGTAATCTCTACCATATTTTTTTTACTTTTTCACCCCTGTCATATGATGCAATGAATATATCATATTTGCTTAGAATAAAAAGTCAAGTTTACTTTATTGCAAATATTTTGCTTTTAAGTGATATCGTCTTGTTAAGTCGATAAATTTTAATTTAATCGTTTGCTAAAGGGACATAGCTAATGTTATCTCAATACTTAAATTTATGTCCATTTTGTCATGACACTGGTATGGACGTCAGATAAATACTGATATCTCTTTCCTTTTTTTTTTCACCTTAATTTCATTGGTTACAGTCTTTTCATTTAGTTCTTTTTTAAGAATGGTAACAAACTGAAGGCCATCCTGTTTTAGTCATTGTGTTAAGAAAGTTGTTTAATAATTCTTGTCCTCTTTGATGCCTTGACAGAGAATCTTATCAAGAACGGTGTGTGATGAACAATTACTTTGGTATTGGATTAGACGCAAAGATTGCTCTTGAATTTCAGAACAAACGAGAGGAGCATCCAGAAAAATGCAGGTTTGTGTTTTGATAACTTTTTTTTCTGTTTAGGTGAAGTATTTTTGTTTTTACTCTTTTCGTTTTCTGATTTTCTTGTTTTTTTTCCCCTCTTGCTTTCCTCTTAATCTTCTTATTGCTTTATTTTTCTGCCCGCACCTCTGACTTTCCTTTTCTTCTTCTTCTTCTTCTTCTTCTTCTCCTCCTCCTCCTCCTCCTCCTTTTTCTTCTTCTTCTTCTTCTTCTTCTTCTTCTTCTTCTTCTTCTTCTTCTTCTTCTTCTTCTTCTTCTTCTTCTTCTTCTTCTTCTTCTTCTTCTTCTTCTCCTTTTTCTTCTCTTTCTCCTCCTCTTCCACCTTCTGCACTCTCTTCATCCTCGCTAAAGTAAATTTCCTATTTGATATTGTTATATTTTATTTATTTTTAAATGACATTTTCTTTGAGATATTAAAAAAAACAACAAAACATTCTGCACCAAAACCACTTCTCATTTTTCCTAACAGAAGTCGAACAAAGAACATGATGTGGTACGGCGTCCTTGGTGGCAAGGAAATGATCAATAAGACCTTCAAAAACTTGGATCAACGTGTCCTGCTGGAGTGTGATGGTCAGCGCATTCCCCTGCCCTCTCTCCAGGGCATCGTTATACTCAACATTCCAAGGTGATTCTGTAGCATTTGTTTCGTTACATATAGCGTAGGGAAAGAAAGGAAGTTAAAGGGAGGGGAAGGGAAGGAGAGAATTGTAATTCACCCATCCTCTCGAAATATATTTTCAAAACTTAGGCCAGGATTTTGTTAATGAGCTTAAGCCCTCCTCACCTGCTTTCATTTGCTTTTTGGGTTCATTTAATTTCCTGATTTTGAAAGTTTGAGATCCTATTGTGTAACGAGAAATATTTCAAACAATAATTCAATCCCCCTCCCATTCAAAAGCTTCATCTCACATAGCTTTGCAAGATTACCCCCTTTTTTCCGTACAGAACTGTTCTTTATGCTGAACTGTTTAGAGTTGCCTGAATTTCTTTCATTGGTCTTGCACAGGAATGAATCTCAAATGAATATATCAAAATGAGGAGAAGGAAATGAGGCTTTCAAGACCATAGCAAGTTTATTGAATGAAAGGGTTCACTGTAATTTAGCTTGATGCTTTCTCTTTTCATCAATTGGTCCAGAATACTGTTGTTCTAAGGTTTTCTTGCATAGGCTGTGTTGAAAAAAAATCTTTTCTTTTCATTTTACAGCTATGGTGGGGGTGCCAATTTTTGGGGAGGATCAAAACAGGATGAGGTAAGTTGTTTACGAACATGTTGACTGTGACTTATGGTTAAACTGTCATTGGATTCATTGAGCCTGATTGTTAAAACCAAAAGTTTTGGAAATTTTCTCAATTTAAGTGTTCAGCAAAATAAAATTTAAAAAAATATCTCATCCATCTCCTTTAAAGTTTTCATTAAATGAAAAGTTCTATGTCATTCCCTTCTGTCTTTGAAGAATTTCAGTGCACCCAGCTTTGATGATCGCATATTGGAGGTAGTAGCTGTGTTTGGTGGAATCCAGATGGCCATGTCACGAGTCATTGACCTACAGCATCATAGGATAGCCCAGGTACTGAATTGGCGAAATATTTATCAATTCTTTGGGAAGAGAAATTTTAAGTCTCTGAAGTTTGATAGATTAATTGAAAGTTGCAAGAAATAAAAATTTTTTAAGAACAGGGAATGTTAGGACTCCTTTGTCATTATAAAAATGTTTAAATGCAGTAATAAACGCGGGGCAAAGCATTTTAATATGGCACAGTCTAAAGCAAATGTTTGGCGCATGTTCTTCTTCAGTGCAGCATAATTAAGAATACAAAATTATTAAACCTGACCCGAATTACAGAATTATTAAACCTAACCCGAATTACAGAATTATCAAACCTGACCCAAATTACAGAATTATTAAACCTGACCCGAATTACAGAATTATTAAACCTAACCCGAATTACAGAATTATCAAACCTGACCCGAATTACAGAATTATTAAACCTGACCCGAATTATAGAATTATTAAACCTGACTAGAATTACAGAATTATTAATCCTGACCCAGCCATTCTTTTCTGATAGAGGAAGAGAGGAAAGAAAGTTATGCTAACTGATATTCCCTTGTTGTGTAATAACTATTGTAGAGTTTTATCAGACCATGTTTACTCTCAAAATGGCAATGCTAATGAGTTTGTGTGTTAGAGGATGGACTGGGAGCTATAGATTCATAAGGCCAGGCTGAGTGAGGGTGTGCACTGCCAAGCTCTGACATTTATAGCACAAGGCTTGGCTAGAGCATGCATGTGAATAGATATTACCAGTGCCTGCTTTAATTTGTTAAAATAATTATTATGTGGATATGGCAAGGAAGATCCTATCACACCATTTGGTCTCTCCACGCCATGGATATATAATTGTATTCATAAACCTTCTCATAGATATGTTTTACTTTTGGAGTGACTATCTCTCAGCAAAAGACTTCTATTTCAATGTATCTGACATAACTCTAATATCAAAATCTTAAACATGAGATAAGAGTATAAGATTAAATCTAATCCTAATTTATCAGTGTCGAACGGTGAAGGTGACCATCTTGGGAGATGAGGGAGTGCCAGTCCAGGTGGATGGAGAGGCCTGGGTGCAGCCACCAGGATATGTGCGGATAGTTCACAAGAACAGGGCACAGATGCTCATCCGCAGCAGGGTATGGAAACAGATCGTACTTTCATAATGAAGGAGTTTCCTGGCAGCCTTTCTGAAAAGCTTCTAACATATTGATTACATTGTAATGGATTACTTAAGGAATTTGTTGTCAACACCAACAATTTTTTTTAAATTGATGAAACTTCATAGCTGGTAGCTAGCACTGTATTTCCCCAAGAGGGATGAATAAAGTAAATCTTATCTTAAATATTTTTTTTTCACTCGCGTCATTCAATTAAGTTCAGCTAGACTTAAGAAATACGAACAGCACAATAAAATTTTGTAAGCATTTTTAAATTTTTAGGAAGTCATGGGCTGAGGGGAGCTGGAATGATATATTAATGGATTTATTTTTTTTTTTTCTCAAGAGTTATTTTTATTCTGCAGCGCATATTTTCCAGTACTTTGAGGGGGGGGGGGGGGTCTTTTAAACATTGCGTTAGACCAAGTGGAATATTAAGTTTTTGTAATCTTTTTTTACAATATAATCTTTGGTGCAGACTTTTGAACATGTCCTGAAGTCGTGGTCAGAAAAACAAAAACTGGATCATGCTGTGAGCCCACAACCGTTGAACCTAACTGAGGATGAAACACAGGTTTTGCTTAACTTTGTGGAGGCTGCATCCGCTGTGACAAAAAAGTAAGAGACAGGATGGGCTTCAGGGTACATTCTAGATCATGGCCAAAAAAATAGGAGGTTGTGATGCCTGGCAGTTACATTTTTTAAAATTTTTTTTCTTGATTATTTTAAAAATGCTATATTTTCCAAGATCTCTTCGACTTTTTGATTATTGTATAGAAATGCCAGGATGGGCTTGGGGGTACATTCTAGATCATTACTCAAAAAACAAAAAAAAACTAGGAGGCTGGACTGTGATATTGTAATGCCTGGCAGTTAGTTTTTTTTTTTTAATTATGTAAAAAATGCTATATTTTCCAAGATCTCTTCGAATTGTTGATTATTGTCTAGAAATGTCAGTAATTCAAGCTTAATTGGGGTTTACTACCCACCTGATTCAGTGAACAAAGCTTTCAGAGACATGCTCCTTTCCTTTAAAATAATTCTCCATTTGAGGTTGGAGACACAATAAGCAGGGCTGCCCCTCTTCCATGGGAACGCTGAAATCCGCGGTTACACGTATGCGCAGTGATTTTCTGCAATCGCAACAGTCGTTCTGAAGCTTTAGACCTATGGATACCACATTTTTTCCCCCCTCCATCCGCTGTGACTATCAGAAAGCGCCCAGTTAACCGCGGATCTGCAGGCTAAGAGCCAAGAGAGCCCAACTCTCTGCCCCGGACGTTACCAAACATAATTATACTACCAAACATAATTATACTTTTTCCACAACTCCTTTTGAGAAACCAAAGGTCAACTCATTTCTATCAGTATTTAGGTATTGACATAAATAGCTGTAACAAAGATATTACATTGAGCTTAAAACATGAGTTTTTTCATCTACTGTCTCATCTCTATTAGTATACTTGTTAGTCTAAAATGCAGATGAGTGCAGAGGAATTATTGAAAAACTAGGGAGTAGAAGACGATCACATACTTTTTCAGCGAGATGTAAAATTGCAGCACACAGAAATTTGGAGTCATGACTTTTCCTTTTTTTTTATTTAGATTTTTTTTTTATATTCTGTTCACATTTTAGCAAGGTCTATAAACTTGAAGGGATTATAAGAAGAATTCAATATAAAATTGTTAAGCATTCTCAGAGTGAAGAAGATAGGGAGGTGCTGATGTCCAAGGATACTCTCTGGTTCCATAAGTTTAACTGGTAGACTTTTTTTTTTCCTTCATGTATTTAATTACTTATTGGAAAGATAAGCTAGATATAATTTAGTCATTCCTCTCACCAGTGTCAAAATAGCAGCCAAGTCCCATAGCCTGGTCGAAGTAGAGCTGATGCCTGGAGCCCAACACACAGCTGAATGTGTTGACCGCCTCTACCCTGTGGGCAAGTTTGCTGAGGTAAGCGTGCTTGTTTTGTACTAGGAGGTTCGATTTCCATGTGATCCCATGGAAGTGGGGGGGGGAGTAGAAAAATCATACTAGTACAGGGAGAGTTAGGCTCTGCAGTGATGTTTTTTTTTTGTTTGTTTTAAAAACTGAAACTAAAATTGCAATATGTATTGCTTAAGGGTATGAAACATTTGTTACCAGGACAAAATAGGCAGTTTTCTTTTTTGTTTTTTTTAAATGTTAATTTCTACCTCATTTTGCAAATACCAATAGACTTTTTGTCCGTGGTTACTGCAATTTTTTCTCCTTCGTCTTTAATTTGGCATTTGCTTTGTTTTATTTCGTTTGATGGTTTTTCTTTTTTGCAACGGCAACATTGAATTGAAATCATAATGTATAGCAGTGTATCGGTTTTTGAATTTTTATAGTTTATTTCATGCAAAATATTCCTTTCCTTTCATATCTTTCTTAATACATTTTTTTATTTTTTTCACATGCAGAAACTATTTTGCAACTCCTACATTTCTGATTATAAATGAAACCGTTTCCCATCTCCGCTTTATAAAAATATGATTAAGACTTTTCATCTTTTACACAGAGGACAGTCTTATTACCTATTGCATACTGGTTTTACAAAAATTTTAGGGGGCTTATGCCATGGAGACAAAATACTAATTTCATACACAAAATTGATGATGGACTACAGGTTGCTTTTTTTTTACAGAAACAGTGACCAATTAGTGTTCTAATCAAAAGTGGTGCCTATGATGGAGTAAAGATTGCGTGTCTATTATGTTTTTTTTTAATGAAAAAAGATCAACATTTGGTACGGATTAAAACACAAAGCCTCAATTTTTTTATGAAAATTCAGTGAGAAGTTATTATTCTAAATGTAGAACTAAATGTAACTAAATGTAGAAAGCAAAAATTTGTCCTGATTGTTGTGGATGGTAGCACCAGCACTTGTCTCAAATCTCTTGTGGCATCAGTTGCTTTTAAAGCAACTATATCAGACAAAGGGAAAGCTTATTGCCTTTCTCAAATTTTTGTAATCTTTATTTTCTATGTTTGGCCCACTTATTTCCAGATGGATTCCAGCGACAGTGAGATTTACCAGGTTGGCAAAACCTTCCTATTGTTGACGTTGTCTACTTGTATTGTTTTTCGCTTGTTTTTTTTTCATTGTTGCCAAGAACCATGTGCAAGCATCTTCTGCCTTGATAGACTGCTGCCTCCTCTCCTTCTTGTTATTTGAAATCAGCCCATCGTAATGTTCACATTGAATGTCTTCAAATTTTTTAAAGTGAATAGTTTACTGGTCTTTTTTATTATGCTCCAAGTATTCAGAGCCCTTTTTCAATATGAATCCTGTTCAATCTTATTTTTCCATTCTATTACTAAATGTTTTGACATTTCTTTTCTCCTCAGTTTTAAGTGACTCATCACTACTTGTTTTTAAGGCAGTTACTTGCAAAGTGAAAAATGTTATCTGAATAATATAAGAGCATTGATAAGAAATGTGGAAAATTTCCATCTATGTTTTGTTCCTTGTTAAGCAGCCCTCTGTTCGCTTTTTTTTGTATGTTTGTTTTAAATTAATTTTGATTTTATTAAACAAATGCATGTTCTCAAATCCATGCTTTTTAAACTTTAGTAATTATACAGAATTCTTTCTTGACGCATCTCTGAAAAGTGTACGAGGTCCGTTTCATAAATGTTTCCCACCTCCATAAATCAACAACTAAAAGGCATAAGATGATGAAATTTGGCACAGATTGCCTTTAATATCTGACCTATTCAACGTAACATCCACCATTGTTGGCGCATTTCTCTATCTGTTGTAACCAGTCTTTAAATGCAGTGAAGTAAGAACATTTGTCCAGGTTCTTTATTGCTACTTTCGTAGCCTGAATAATGTCCTCTTCTGTTTCAAATCGCTGGCCGCGAAGATGTTCTTTCATTTTAGGGAATAGGTGAAAATCACAGGGAGCAAGGTCAGGTGAATAGCGAGGATGCTCCAGCAGTTCCCACTTGTAGCCAGCCAAAACGTCTGTCACTGCCCGGGCCGTATGGACTGGCGCATTGTCGTGGTGAAACAAGATGCCTGACTCCAACAGCCCGGGTCGTTTCTTTCGAATGGCAGGTCTGAGTTTGTCTTGCAGCACCTTCTTGTAGTACTGTGCATTGATTGTGGTGCCTATAGGTACAGGCCAGCGCAGAATCACACCATTCATGTCAAAAAGATCATGTGCATGACCTTTTGAGAGCCCCTTGTTTGCGTCGAACTTTCTCTGGACGAGGCTCATCAAAGTCTCTCCATTCGGCTGACTGCCACTTTGTTTCAGGATCCCAGGAATACACCCAAGTCTCATCACCGGTAATTATCCGACCCAAAAAGTCATTTTGCTCAGTTTGAAATCTCCGCAAAAAGTTTCTGGAAAAATTGACCCTTGACTCCTTCTGCTCATCTGTCAGCAAATGTGGAACCCATTTTGAAAACTTCTTCTTCTTATTCAGTTTGTTGGTTAGAACTCTAAACATGGACGTTCTAGACATCGATGTTTCCGTAGAAATCTCCTCACAAGTTTTTCGTCTGTCATCACTCAATGAAACGAGAACTTTAGAAATGTTTGCATCCCCGCATGCTGTCACAGGTCGGCCAGGACGAGGTTCATCTTCCATGTCATCTCGTCCCTCTGAAACAGCTTTTACCCACTTTCTTACCGTCTGAATAGAAGGAGCATTTTCTCTTAAAACAGTCACTAGATCTTTGTGAATGCATGACGCATCTTTTCCCAAAATAACAGAAAATTTTATGATGACACGGATGTCATATCTTGAAAAATTTTGGTGTGCCGGTGAGCTTTCTATTATGCTGGCCATTTTGCTCCAACGGACTTCAGAAAAGTAAATGCTATTTTGTATCCGTTCAACATAGAGCCACAAAATCTCATTGCGAATTCCCAAAAGGTTTGATCCTTCAGTGTGCCAAATTTCATGTACATATAGCTTAGACGGTTTTGATTTTATAGAGTAGGGAAACTTATTTATGAAACGGACCTCGTAACTAATTAAAGTTTTTGTTTGATTCGGCATACAATTTGGGAAACTTTTGTGTCTTTTCATTGTAGTTTCTGTAGTAAATGCAAAGACAATTTTTATACAAGATGAGCTCTTCAGAATAAGAGATAATTTTAATTACAATCAACCATATGCATAGATTGAAAATTACAAAAAGAAATAGTCATTTATGAGGAGAAAACCTGTTCAGCATTTCTGAAAATCACTTTAATTAATTATTTTCATTCAAAGGTCACACAAAATCTTCACTGAAGAACAGAAAATATTTGACGGAAACTGATAGGAAGTTTAGAAAATATGAAGAGTCTATGATATTTTACTTATAACGGGAAAAGCAGTTTCTAGAGTGCAGGAATTATTAAATAGATAAAAATTATGCTTTTAACAAAAATCACATTTTCTTGAGACTTGTATGTGAATATGCTTAAAATTTGATGAAAGGTTCTTTTTCGTGTTTACATCTTCATAAGTCAGTTTTATTGTTAGTATTGTCTCGGACAATTGTAGATTGTAATGGATGTTGTGCTGTTGGTCTTGCCTATTTGACGTGTTTGCTGATATTGTCTGAAATTGCTTCTGTCTACTAATTAATTGACGGCCATTTTTTTACATCTTTTGTTCTGTATTCTTTTTGTCCTATGGTGGAGATTAGTAGCATGTCTCATTGTATGTATAATCCAAACTTTCATGTCATAAATACTTTTATTGAAATGTCTTTTGACTATCAAGCAACCTTCAGACATTCTTTACCCTGACTCTGAAATATGATATTTGTTGGTTTGTTCTTAAAGACCTAACACATATGCACCCGGTTTTGATAGAAACAGATTGTTGATTCCTTTGAATTTTGAAAAAGTGCATGAAACTTTATGTGGGACTGCTTTCTCCAACTCGAAACATTATTCTTAATTCCCCCAAAATGTGCACGAGGAGGAGTAAACACTTCAGTTTAGAGTGTGTGTTTTGCTGTTTCTTTCATACTGTGAGTCGTCGTTGAAATTGATTCCCAAGAGAAGGACAGATATTGGAATTTTTTAATTTTAGTATATCAAGTGATTCAATGGTTTCTCCTTTTCAATCCATAAATCCACTATGTGGACAAGTTGGTTGCTTTTATGTTATTTTTAACTAAAATTTTGTCTTGATGAGAAAACCATAATGAGGCATGTTTTGTAAATTCATTTTAGAAAAAATTCAGGTGGCTGAATGTCAGTGCTGTAAATTAATGTGTTGGGAAAATTTTTACTCATATTTTTTGCTTTAAGGAAGTTATCTCAAATCTGATAAAAGACAGTTTAGTATATCAACTAATGATAAATTTGTGTAATCTTCGCCTCTGAGAAGCTCATTAAAGTACTGTTTTTAATATCAACTTCTTTATGTTAAACGTTTTGACTTTCAAATTATTTGCACAAAGTGTATAAACTTCTCCAAATAAACATTCCCAGGGTTCTTGTGTTATTCTTGTCTCAAGCCGTAATTTACTAAAAACAGATAAAAAGCAATTGTCATCCAAATCCATTGTTCTTGTTTCTCTTTTCAGCCAATTTTGCGATGCCATGTTGTGGATCTAATCCAGGCAGCTCGGATACTGTATCAAGAAGCAAGTCTTTTCCTAACAGATAAGACTGCCTCCTCAGTGGTAAGTAAATTAAAAAAGATAAGGTAGAGAAATTTGGCTTAGACTTGATTTTACAAGAGCAAACAAATCGTAAGCACATAAAACTCAGCTTAAGGAAAATCAATTTTAGTCATGAATAAAATATTTATAACTAAAACCTATACATGTATTTGTAAACCCAGACAATAAGGACAAAATGTTTTGCTTTCAATGATAGCTTCATAAACCAGATTCATGTTTACATTAAAGGATTAAAAACAATGTTGCCTTTGGCTTACCTTATTAGTCACAAGTAACTTTACAGTAAACCTCCTCCTCAACGAACTAGTTTTGACATTTTTAAACGTTCGTTGAATGCAAGATTCGTTGGAGCCACTACAGGGAAAGTAAGCAATTAAAGTCAAATTACCACATGAGAGTCCCACTTTTTTTTATCAACTAACCATGTGTATATAAAGCCATTCTTTACCCTACTGTTCCGACCCACTGCGCAAGTTACCATCACTTTGGCTCTTTGTCCTGTATCATGTTCTTACCATGCGTTGGCTGCAACCTCCTGCTCCTTCCCCGTCACTTTTGACTATCTTCTCCCTGCATTACAGTCGAGCTTAAATAATTCGAATCCGGATAGTTTGCATCTTTGGATATTTTGAAGTCGATTAATTTTACCAAATATTTCTCTCTTTAAGCTTTATTAAAAAATATCGGTTAATTTCGAAGTTGGAGGGAAGGATCCTGTTAATTCGAAGCCATCTTAACAAGTTTTTTTCGATTCTGAAAGCAGTTTTCTTAGCTTGAAAAACAAAGAAAGTTGTGCTATGCTCGTGTGGCAAGCAATTCTGGTGTGTCTCTGTGTGTATGTTCCGATCACTTATGTTACAGGCAAGAGTCTGAAATAAGACTTGGGGTAGGAGAAGGAAAGAGAAAGGGGTTAGGCCCAGGGACCTGGTGTGAATCTCTAGAGACCCAAGTACATTACTGATCTGTCACCCACATTTTTTTACTCTCTTTTTTCTATATATCCTGATAATTCGAATTTCGGATAATTCGAAGTCCTTTTTTATCCCAATGACTGAAATAACTGGACTCGACTGTATTATTCTGGCATACACTGAGTGCCCAACGTCAGTATACTGCAAGTATTTATTGCCAGCTGATAGGGGACCTTTTGATTGAATTTCACCTGTATTTCTAAATAGAAAAGAATTCTATAGTAGGTTTGCCAACACTTGTTGAACCGAGGACAGGTCTGAGGTTTGTTTGATGCAAGATATTTTAAGAGAGTCAAAGAAGGAAATAAAAACGGGGATTTTACTCTGTTCTTTGAATATAAGGTGTTTTTTTAATAAGGGTTCTTTGGCTTCGAAATGTGCTGTAACAGCTGTCAATCTGAACTATCTTATCTATGTCTATAAAAAGCACTGAGGATTATTCTCATGTATCCAAATCTCTCTGTCAGATAAGTCAAGATTGAATTGAATTGATTATGCTCTTAATGGCTTGAAGTATGAAAAAGAATTTTTTTGTAATCTTTAGTATGTGTTTAGTTGCACTTGCTTGCTTTTTTTCCTCGCTTAGTCTTTATTATTTGGTGCAGCTGTAACTAAGCTTACGCTAAGAACACTTACTTGTAAGCTTTACATTAACATTATTATCAGTTTAGAATGATTAAATAATGCCAGTGACCATGTTGGCCCACTAGTTACCTTGAAATATGTAACAACACTTGATGTAAGCTCAACTCATAATGCCAACATTGACAAACTGTAAGTCCACATGTTCAAATTGTGACTAAATTTGAAGCCTATTAAGTTCACAATCACACAACCATTCAAATATTGAAATGATATATTTTTAGTATGATGTGTCTTTTAGGGAGCCAATTTTTTTTCCAACACTGCGTCTCCTCACTCTCTCTCTCTTCCCCGCCCTTTTCTTATTACCTTATTGTTTTTAGAATATTACAAGTAAAGGAGATTTTTTGATGAGAACCAAATCAGTTCACAAGTAGTGCATATATAATCTCCTAATAAATAATAGCATGACATTAAAATAATTTGTAAAAAAAATTTTACGTCAATTTTTTACGTAAAATATAAACACCATTGAAAAAAAGAAAATTTTGTTATGTGCAAATAGAGTATCTGAACTTCCTGGCACCTATATATATATATATTTGTAATTTTATAATTATTACCTGCAAAGAAACTTTGTGACTCTAATCGGAATACTGCGCCTGCAGTGTTGATGTCCTACACCTAGGGAAATTGTTGGTTTTAGTTTGTGTATATTTTTGAACCAATTACGAGAGTCATTTCAACACAAACAGATATTTGCTCTTAATATATTCGAGGTTGTTTGTTTCATTTATGTTTCTTTCTCCTCAGCTGTCAGCAAATATAGAAGACAATCTCACAGGCTCATTGATCAGTTTGGAACAAGAAATCAAGAAAGCAGTAGATTTAGTGGGCCTTGTCAATTTGGAGCCTATTGTAGAGGTACCAATCTCATTTATTCAATTTTTTTCTCTTGTGAGATTTCACTTTTTACACAAAGAAATGAATACCCCTGATGTGATATACGTATTAATTCTATTTCTTGCAACTATGTAGTTAGTATGGTCACAATAGGCTTAACAGGCATGATACAAAAACCTGGCCAGTTAGTCAGGTAATATTGAGCAATGGCGATGTAAACAAAGAATAGAAATAAAGTGTGGTCTTGAACGCAACTTCTTAGTCTATTTACCTTGTATTTTGTTGTATTTAAACCAATACACTACACCTGAAGCGTGAAAAATTTTTTTCAATGCTTTCAGAAACAAAAACTGTTAAATATGATGAAGAAAGAAATCCTTGCACTCTGCAGTTTTGTTCCCCCTATAAGAACTGATGTTGAAGCGCAAGATTAAAATTATAAAGCATCAAGGACAAGTCTAGCTTTTGTATCAATTAAGAGGTATGCACAAATTTTAATTTTCATATGTGATGGTCTTCTCACCAGATAAATCTGTTAGAGCATCAGAAACGCAAGCAGGGACGTTTAAAACAGGCCTACAACAGATTAAAGGGACGTGCTAAGGACAAACCACGAATTACTCTTCCCCGAGGTTAGTTTAGTCACATAAGAATTGTGAGAAAATTTCTTCTCTTTGATGAAAGTTTTCCTACTTTTAATAATATTCTTTAAAGGAATTCGTTTGGTCCGGATCCTTTAGGCTCTCCCTTTTATTTTTTTCTTTCAATCAATGGTCCTTTAAAGTCAACTTGCTTTCTATTTATATTGTTTTACCATAATCTTTGACTTATTTCTCCAGCTTTTGAAATACGAAGCTGGACACTGGAGGAGGTTGGCCAGTGGCTTGAGAGTTTAGCCCTTGGGGACTATAAGGAGAGTTTCATGTCGCATGAGATCACAGGAGCTGAACTCCTTAACCTGGAGCGGAGAGACTTGAAGGTGAGCGATGGTCATGGAGAACCTGCGGCATTTAGGGACCAGTTAGAGGTGTAGTCATAGACACCAGACAAGAGCAAAAATGTTTATAGTGGAAGGTGAGACAACACAAGATGTGAGCAGGGAGAGTTGATACAAAACATGATTTGAGAAGAATGCAGAGTGATAAGACTTTGCTGAAAATATCAAAGACACGAGACAGAAGGCTAGTAATGCTAGGCGAGTGACAGGTGCGTAAAGATTTTTGGGCTAAAGTTGGGATGGGTGAGACGAAACCGGTGATGAGTTTAACACGTTGCCTGCCGAACCTGTGACGCAGTCTGTGATCCGATTGAGTCATGAGGTCAACCACCGGGCGTTAAGGGAATGCCCTTTTACTCAAGTTAATTTTTAGAACCAATTTTCAACCAAAACAAAAGAGAATTTAAGCTCATATATGAAAGAAAGAAGTACAAACATATTTTTTGTTAAATCTGTATTTAAAGAATACGAACATGTATTTTTTTCTTTCTGTTTGTTAAATTAATAAAGTTATTGAGCAATTTAACAAGCTCATGAATCTAGAATAATCTTTATCTTATGACAGGTGGTGACGTTTTTTACGGGACATTTCTTAAAAATAGAAACAATTTTGGGGGATGGTATTTTTATCAGCGTTTCATATATATGTTTACTCACCAAAGGGCATTAATGAAGAGTTCTTCATTTTCCAGTTATGCAGATTCGAGTTGTAATAGTTTATGTCTTACAGAGCTGGCTCAGTTAGTTGATATAAAATGATAGATCTAAACAACGAAAGAATGCTGTACCTAAAGCTATAGAATGAGAGAGGCCTGATCTAAAATGTCAAACAAATTATGAACATGTGCTAAGAAGAAAATGAAACTAATTTAGAGCTGCACATATTTGCATTTTCTTACTGTACTATCACACATTTACTTTGCCTTCCGTTTTTCAATTGATGGGGCGTTTGCTAAGAGATCTGAATCTCTCTAATATTCTCGATCTTTTAAAACTGTCCCTTCATACCTAGTTAGTAACGAGCGGTTGATAAAGTCTGCCCAGTTAAAGAAACTTTTGATTCTGATTCCTCTCTCTGCCAGTTAACAATCTATCAATACAAGGTCTGCAAAGTTTATGGAGCTGTTTATTGTGTTCAAATTCTAATTGCTGCTTCATATTTAACAGCTTCGGTTTGAAGGGAGGCTTCCTAAGCTTGGGGCGAAGATAGATCTGTTATGGACAGTGCTGTTTACTTGTAGTTGATACAGCCGTGACAATGTAGTATTATTTTAAAAAATCATATGAAACCAATGAAAAACTTTGGGCACTTGAAACTTTCACGTTGCTTTTTATATTTATCTTTTAATATAGGGAAACAATTTTTAAGGGATAAAATTGTTTCACTTTTGAAATATCCCTATTAAACAAAGGTGTTAAGAAAATTATGACTTTTTCATGTCTTTCATCAGATGTATGAAGATTCATTCACCTGCACCATGTAAACGCGTTGTAAGTGATAGAAAAATATGTAGCGTTGTACTCGGGAAAGTTTCAGCTTTAAAATGAATAGATGTTTCATAAGGCCGGAGTTATTGCGCTGCAAAAAACAAGTGAAATTCCCAATTCGGGATGTAATGTCAGCGCATCGACACAGTCGGGGACACATGATTGTAGCCTGCCTGACAGGGGATTGATCACGGATCCACCCACTAACTGCGGGCGTCTGTGGTAGGGGCTGGGAGCTAATTTGCCGCTTTTTGGGCTATTTTAACAGCTGTGTAAATTAATGAAAGGTGAGATATCAATATCGCTGACAAGAATTCTGTGGGTCAGGTTAGTCACAGATGAGGTAAGCCCAGTGATAGGCGGGAGAAGGAGGTGAGTCTTATCATAGATGGCGTTATCTATAGACACGACGAAATGAGACCGGAAACTCAAGATAATGAGACAAGTAACAAGGTGGACAAAAATGAAGTAATTTCAGAGTGAGATTTATATGGATGGAGTCTAAATACATTCAAAACAGAAAGTCAGCAATAGAAAGGATATGATGATGTTTAAAATATTGTTCTACTTAGGACCACATGGGCTTGGGGGTTGAATTTCCTGACATTGCCAATGTCATGATAGATGCTGATTTTTTGTTTCACATCTAAGTTGTTGCACCATTCCTAATCATCTGTCTTTGTCACTCCTCTAAAATATGTAGCCTGTTTGTGATATGAAGAAAAATTAATGGAATTGACCACAATCTAATATTTCCCAGGACCTGGGTGTGACAAAGGTTGGCCACCTGAAGCGTATACAGGAAGGTATTAAAGAACTCCACCATCGAGAGGCAGTCTACGACAGACCCAGCTCATGACATAGGGCTATAGCACAGCCCTCCATGATATTTATTCAAAGATTATTCTTGACCTGACTCTTATATCTGCAATGAGAGGCTCTGTGAAAGGTTCATGGAACATAAACAACAGACCTTTTTACAAGCATTTACGTTTAGGCCCCCATACTCTAAGTTAAGATTAAACAACGTGAGATCGTGTCGCAAATGCCCATGAAATCACTTTCTGTATGCCTTTTGTTTAGTGTCCTCTGAAAACACTAAAATATCTAATTTAAAAAAAAATGATGCTTCATTTTGACTGCTTGAGATGGAAGCGCAAAAAACAACCAATAACTTGTTGAAATCCTGCCCTATGCCTCATATTCAACGTCTGGTTTAAAGCTGTAGCTAGTGGAAACCATGGAGCCTCGTTGAGCCATGGAGTTGTGTTTCTCTACTGTGTGTAGAGGATGAGAAGAAGGGAATCAGGGGTGGTGATGATATGCTTCATCCTCCACTCTTTACCAGGGGTGGTGATGATATGCTTCATCCTCCACTCTTTACCAGGGGTGGTGATGATATGCTTCATCCTCCACTCTTTACCAGGGGTGGTGATGATATGCTTCATCCTCCACTCTTTACCAGGGGTGGTGATGATATGCTTCATCCTCCACTCTTTACCAGGGGTGGTGATGATATGCTTCATCCTCCACTTTTTACCAGGGGTGGTGATGATATGCTTCATCCTCCACTCTTTACCAGGGGTGGTGATGATATGCTTCATCCTCCACTCTTTACCAGGGGTGGTGATGATATGCTTCATCCTCCACTCTTTACCAGGGGTGGTGATGATATGCTTCATCCTCCACTCTTTACCAGGGGTGGTGATGACATGCTTCATCCTCCACTCTTTACCAGGGGTGGTGATGATATGCTTCATCCTCCACTCTTTACCAGGGGTGGTGATGATATGCTTCATCCTCCACTCTTTTGCTACGATTTTTTCACCTCTCCCATCAGGAGGAGTGAAGAAGTTTTTATAACTTTTTTTGTCCTTTCCAATATCTTTGTGATTTAGCTTAAGACACATCGAGCAAACCTGGTAGGGCTTGATTTATTTTCTTGCACCTTCTTGTATAATGATAATATTCTTCTCAGGTCTTTCACGGCAACCGATAAATGTATAAAGTGTGTTCTTTAATCGAGTGTAAATGACTATGACCTTTAATATATTGAACTTTCTGATAAGTGATTTTTTTTTTTTTAATTTTTAATTCTTATAAATGCCCCTTTCAAATATTTTTTTGCTTGAATATTGTTGTAAGTCTTAAGTCTTTCAAAAAGAAAAAAACAACAACAATATTTTGTATGGACTGAGTTCGTGTTTTCCCTACAAAAAAAAAAGGGTAGTGAAAGAGAGTGAGGAAGAAAATGAAAGAGAGAGCATGTAACTGAAATAATACTGGAAAGAGTGCTTTTTCCAAGGTTATTTTAATCAATATATAATCTTCTTAAGTATATAATGTATAGATATAAATATATATATATATATATATATATGTATATACCGTGTGTGTATATTTATATATACATAGGTCACCATCAATGTTAAGTGGACAACACAATATGATCCTTATATTGCACATTGGGCTGGTATCCCTTTAAACCGTAACATTTATTCTCTTTCTGTTACTAAGAATAAGGTGAAAACCTCATGACAAGTAAATTAAATCAATTGTCTGAGTTCCATTGATATGCAGGCCATTTATCAATCTTAGTAATGGCAAACATCTATCTTATTGTAGTCAGCAATGTTTTGATAAAGCACTTAAAGAGTTTATGCACCTATAATTGTCATTTCCTTTCGTTTATTCTTATGTGCTGCGCACAATTTTTTTTTATTCTATATATATATATTTAATAACTATTATGCATGTTAATTTTAATATGATTCCTTAGTTTTGAAGATTCACAATTTGTTGAAGTTTTGTTGTCTATTTAATGTGTTATTCTGGTGAGTGGTAGTAACGACTTGAATGTCAGTGCTCACCTTTACCATTGTTAGAAAGCTGTGACCAAAGAGAACTTGACCTCAAACACTTACAATCACAACAGGGGACTGACTTCTTGTCTTAGAAAGAGATATTGGTCTGATCGGTATTCCAGAAACAATTATGTAAGTCTGGCAGAGAGTTTGTCTGTGTTTAGCTGAAAAGATATTTAAAATCTGGAGTATGACAGTAGAAAAAGTTAATTTTTGGTACAAAGATGCATCTTCAAACTTTTTCAAACAATATATCCTTAATCAGATTTAGTGGAGTCCTTTTAAACTTGAAATCTGATAAGTCCAATTTATAGACAAGTCATAATATTTTTTCTCTGTCAGTGTATGCTTGTATGTGTCAGTTACCCTTCAAGTAAAATCTGGGATATTATGCACCACATTAGCAGGACCCAAGCAATGTCCATCAAGAGGCTGTGTTACAGTGTACTAGTCCTAGATATCCCCCAACCAAGTAAAATGTTTTAGAGGTTAAACATGTAAAGTGCAGTTCACTCCATTGGAAATGCAATGGAACACTTTAAACAGGCCAAGATATGAGAAATACATTTCATTGTGTAGTGCACACCTAATAACGCGACATAAAAGGGACCAAAAAAAAGTCTGTCCAATTAAGAGAAATTTGAATTAGGATATAATATTAAAATTTTGTTAATTTTAAAATCTATATAACGACTTTTTAGGTCTTCTTATAGATCTACAATAAAGGGACCAAATAAACAAAATAAGTTGATAAGGACTCTATGAAGTTAGTATAGGGCACTAGCTGCTACTGTAACAGTATTGATCGTGTTTAAGGTCTACATAATTATGTGTCTAGACATAGATGAATATCTATATCGCCTTGTGTCACAGCAGCTTACAATTTTATACATTTGATAACTGAGTGTAATAAAACCCGTCCCGTAACTAGATCTAGAGCCATTGCATATGTCTCCCCTCCCCTTTCCATACAAAAGACTAGTCTCAGTCCAGCTTACCACCTCACCTCCTGATCTTTGGGCAAGACCATGCCAGTCTCTCTCTCTCTCTTTCTCTCTCTCTCTCTCTCTCTCTCTCTCTCTCTCTCTCTCTCTCTCTCTGTCTCTCTCTCTTTCTCTCTCTCTCTCTCTGTCTCTCTCTTTCTCTCTCTCTCTGTCTCTCCCCACCCCTCTCTCTCTCTTTCTCTCTCTCTCTCTGTCTCTCTCTGTCTCTCTCTCTCTCTCACATACACACAAGGATGCATGTCTCTATGATATTCCCTGTTTATCCAACACTCCTCCCTTTTTTTCTACAGTCACATGTACAAACAAATCCCTCTTTTGAGTTGTTCTAGTCTGCTAACTACAGATCTCTAGATTTATCCCATTAGGCTGAGCTGAAATTAAATAAACCTTGGATGATTTTGATACCAAAACACGGTGGAAATTCTGTTGAGTTTGGAGAAATTAGCGGACAAAAAATTTCAATTTGTGGGGAAATTTATTAGTATTTATGAATGAAAATTATTTGTGACTTTTTTGTTTGGTTGAATATTAAAGGAAAATGTCAAATAAGAGATGTCGAATTAAGTCGAGGGCACTGTATCACAAAAAATGGTAAAATAACTGTAAAGGGACTCAAAGATAAGTTCAAATAAACAATTTAATGTATTAGGGCTTCCCACCATGAAAGAGTTAACTAGAATTCAATGCCCAGGCTACTTTGACACATCAACAGTTAGGCATTATTCAATTAGTTGGCAGTTTAGTATATTTTTTTTGGTCACACTTAAGGGTATCGTTGAATAGCCTTAGCGAGCTTTTCTCTAGAGCCCTGCCTTCCCATCTATTACTCTGAGGGTTTTAAGTGGTAGAATTTGAGAACTCCACTTGTTGGCAAATATGGAAAAAAAAAAGAAAGAACCTAATTTTTTCTGTTAAAATGTAAGAGTTTGATCATAAATCAAAGTAAATTGTTGTCAGGTTTGTACGATTTTCCTTATTCTTGTTTTTTTGTATTTTTTTTTCTTCTTTTCAGTTTTATTATATTTTGAAATCATTTATTGTTAAAGAAATGTAGGAAAAGATGTCTACACTGGTTTCAGCGAAATGGTGATTCATGGGATCTATAATCAGTCTATGTAGTTTAGTCCTTATTTATTGATATGGTTTTCTTTTTTGTTTAAATGTGTGAACAAAAAGTGGGCAGTGAGTGAAGGAATTTTTTTTTATCAGTTTTCTGTAATTATTAATTCTCACTTTAATTTTGTAAAAAGTTCTAGTCCTTGAAATATGACCGAACTGAATTTAGCCTCTTTGTAGTATTTACTGGTGGGAGGAAGAAGGAATGGCGGTAAAAAGTGCTTTGGCAGAAATTTTGAGACAGATGCTAAGGAAAAGGCAATGCATCTCATTTTCTTTACTTTTGTATTCCTTTTTATAAACAGAATGCACATCTTAAAAAAGATACCTAACTCAAGGAGCAAATATTTTGCATAATTGTATTTCCATAGTGTTCATGTTATTTATTCAGCCTGAAGAAAAGAGGGATCACCAGTTATACTATATTTATACGTATTTTATGTATGCAACTATCAATTGGGTATTTCTGATAACAAATCATTATGGGGTGAGTTCTAGATAATATAAGAAAGGTCAAATGTTTTTTTTTTACATCTACCTAAATGAAATTTTCTATTCTTTTTTTTTAATTTCATAAATGATAATTAATATCATATGAATTACTTTAAAGTTTATTTAAAAAAATTGTTTTTGAGAAAATCTTCTGTTGCACAACACAAACAAGTCTGATTTGGCCAGAATAGATGAAATAAAAATATTAGAGATAGGTAATCAATCAAGGAAATCTTTATTTCAGTTTGTAGGCTTTTTATCTGCTCTTCAGTTCACACATCATAGTTGCGGAGGATTTACAGATATTGATGATGGGAGCCTATGTTAACACTGTCCTGGAGACAAGTAATAGCTCCTTCCTGATTTCAAATGTTTTTTTTTTCATTTACAAAAATATCTTACCCTTTCAAAGTTTTTTAGACATTAAATACAAGTTTACATCGGTATTAGTTCCGTATTACCTTTTTTTTATTTAAATAACCATTTTTTTAAAATTATTAATATTATGAAATATTCTCTGTCAAGGTACTAAAATCCTTGGAAACTGTCAAAGAACTTTGGAAGAAAAATTGTATAATGTGCAATTCTTGATCTCAGGGCTGAAGCTCTCTTTTAGGCGGCAATCCACCACTGAATCTGTTTCATTGTTCTCTGCGATAATTCACTCCCTGGTGGAGTTTTCCAAGCCTCATATTTATTTTCTAAAGATTGCCATTTTTTTTTTAACCATGACTTATTTAGGGTAGATTTTATCTTGATGTGCTAATATATAAACTTCTAGAAATATAAGAAAAGTCTGGTTCTGAGAATTTGAAGATTATTTTTAAAGTATTGTCATGCATGGATATTGTTCATCGAGGAATAGGGAAATTAGGAAAAAGAAACGTCTTAGCATAAGCCAAGTTTTTTCCTCTTTGAATGTGTTAGATTTGCATCTGTGACGCTGTTAATTTCCATTGCTAAGCACTGAACAATATTTTGCTTCAAGTCAAACTTTATATAGAAATATTAACATATACACTATAGAGGTGTTTAGCACTAAATGTGTTTCCTTTTTCTGTATTTACTTGCCATTTTTTATTTGAATAATTATTTCATACTTTACACTGATTTTCTGAATCTTAATTTTTACCTTTCATGTTACCTTCTCCTGCTTTTTTTTTATTGTTGGTAAAGAGCATATTATGTTTAGTCCTGTATCAAGGCAATTCGTTATACATGTACATGTTATTGATACAGTAAACATTGATCCTAGAACAAAACCTCAAGTGTATTAATCTTTGTATATATTTATAAAAGTATCAACATATTAGAGGGACCCAAGTATATTTTAGTTGAATTCAATTAGCTTTACAGGCTTTGCAGAAAAAAACGTGGTTTTTTTTTTTTTTTATCCCTATTAGGCCTATGTTTTATTCTTCAAATTTCTCTCGCTTGGTTTGGAAACTCATCCGAGACTTAAAATTATCTTTGCCTCAGTAAAATATCTTTAAACAGGTGAAAGTCTACTCAGAAACAACATTTGTGAAAAATTTGTTTTTATTTTTTGTGTATTAAAATCAGTAAAATATGACGTAAAGGTATGAAGATTTCATTTGATAGATACCTTTATTTATATTAAAAGGTATTTTGGTAATTTCTTATGCCATGTATCTTCAGTAAGATTTTATAGCTTTCCATTACATACTGGATATCTGTTCTAGAAAAATTATCTTTCAAGTTAAATTGCCTGAAATACAATTTTTTCCATGCCTGCCAGTCCATCCCAGATTATTATCCAAAAGTATAGCTTTCCTAGGCAAATGATAGAAACTTTAACGGTGGCATTGATAGAAACTTTTATGGTGGCATGTTAATAATGAAAAAAAAAAGAGA
This sequence comes from Elysia crispata, assembly GCA_033675545.1. Lineage (NCBI taxonomy): Eukaryota > Metazoa > Mollusca > Gastropoda > Plakobranchidae > Elysia > Elysia crispata. The sequence goes on along the minus strand of JAWDGP010002704.1, from coordinate 461,309 downwards.
CTGGTTAATATTATGCTGTTGAGACTTCAATCATTGATTCCCTTTCGGAATCATTTTAAGTTGCTGATCAAGATCATTGGATAAACTTATGATAAAAAAATTATGTTTAATGTGTTGACTGTGCAAGTTGAATGTGTCAGTATATGTTTCATTGACTTTTTTTTTTAAATTTTTTAGTAATAAAGATAATAATGTCAAATTGATTGAAAACCATGAAAATATTTGTTGTTTTGCCGCCCTATTTCTTCCCTCAACAACGATTTTGAATATCACAACCTTTTATGTATTACTGCACATTACTGTATTTCTTCAATTTTATACTTGTACCTGAAATTTTTCTATGTGCTGAATGTCTAAAATCAGTTGATGACAATGTATCTCCTCCATGAAAATCCACTGTTTTTTATCCAAATAAATGCCTTTATTTATTATGCTAACAAGCTGATGACATGATCTCTTCGCGTCTTTTCTTCATACTTTATTTTTTTGTTTTCTTCTTCTTTTTTTTTTGTTTTTTGTTTTTTCTACATTATCTTCTATATTGGCTGTTTATTAATATTTTTTATGTTTCTACAATTTGAATTGGTTTTGTGTTAAGACCAAACTAACCTCATGATGTGATATGGTTTTATAGAAACCAGCAAATAATTGCCTTTCCACAGTTTCCCATTCGTATTAACTTAGCTTCCCTCCATTTGTATGGTCTGAGTGAGTTTATCTTAGGTCAACCTCCAATCAGGACTGACAGCTGGTATGGCTTAGCACGAGCATACAGTATTCCCACGATTCATGGTTTCTTTGTTCACTTAAAACATTAAAAAGTCTTATATTACAATTAAGACTCAAAATTGATTTTTATTTTAACAAAAAATTGAAAGTACTTGTTCAAGCAGTTTTTTTTTTTTTGTTTTTTTTTTAGGCATTGGATCAATCACAAATAAAGGTGTTTATTACTTTGTGCATACACTGGTTTATAAAATTCACCTTTTTCATTTAACAAAATTCAAGATACTAAAAAAAAAAATTTTGGGCCTGGCAGCTGAAACTGTATTTGTAGTCCAATCTTTTCTTATACACACACACACATACACACACATACATACACATATACACATACACACACATACACACATACATACACATATACACACACACCAGTATCACAGAAGGAGATGAAATTAAAGTGTCTATAAAAAAAAATTACGTACGACATATCACAATTGATATAATAAATAATGATCACAATTAATTTTCTGAGAGTAGGTGAGGCTAAAAGTAGATGTGTTTGAAATACATGGTGTAATTTTTTTTTTACATCATTTGTGTATCTGTGGACTCTGCACTTCCCTGTTGATGTGCCCTCTCTTTCTCAGGATTTGTGTATCTGTGGACTCCGCACTTCACTGTTGATGTGCACCCTCTTTCTCAGGATTTGTGTAGCTGTGAACTCTGCACTTCACTGTTGATGTGCCCTCTCTTTCTCAGGATTTGTGTATCTGTGGACTCACACTTCCCTGTTGATGTGCCCTCTCTTTCTCAGGATTTGTGTAGCTGTGAACTCTGCAATTCCCTGTTGATGTGCCCTCTTTTTCTCAGGATTTGTGTATCTGTGGACTCTGCACTTCCCTGTTGATGTGCCCTCTCTTTCTCAGGATTTGTGTATCTGTGGACTCTGCACTTCACTGTTGATGTGCCCTCTCTTTCTCAGGATTTGTGTATGTGTGGACTCTGCTCTTCACTGTTGATGTGCCCTCTCTTTCTCAGGATTTGTGTATATGTGGAATGCAGTGTTTCTTTAGAATTATAGAATGTGCATCTTTAGAACTGGTTTTGTGTGGCAGCAGAGAATATTCTTTTGTATACTATCAAGTTTTTGGCTATTGCTGCTTGTATATCTGGTATTAAGCTTGGTTGTATTGGCTCAAATTTGGATTTTACAAATCAGTGAACTATTCCTATTGCAAACACTGCTAGACGAAACACACGATACACTGCAACTGCAGTGAGAGCCATGATAGCAGCAGTTTACACCATCATAAAAACATCGTTAGTTTCTTTGAGAGTAGCTCAGCCAATTATCCCAGAGGACTCTAGTTCCATTATTGGATTTTAAAAGTGAATAAACAACAAAGTCAAATAAAGCGAAAGGCTTGAGTTGTTAAATAATAGAGAGGGATTTGCTAACCTAATGAAAAGTGAATAAACAGAGGCAAGAAAAGTCAAATAAAGCAGAAGGCTTTGGTTGTTAGAAGAATAGAAAGATATTGGCTGACGAAATGAAAAGTGATAAAGAGAGGCAAGAACAGTCAAGTAAAATAGGATTTTTCTTGCGATCAACCTGCCTTTCTATGATGATTTTTAAAGAAGACAAATGCAAAATGCAGAATAACTCGATAATTCATGATGTTTGAAATAAAAATCTATGGTAAACCCAATTTCTTTTTGGAATCGATTTGTAGGATTAAATAAGAGAAAAAAAATAATTTACCGGTGACAAAAATGTTTAAAAAAACCCCCCTAAATTAGATATGCCATGTCTACTCAGTGATAATTTCTAAATAAAAACTACGCAAGAGGCAGCTAAGTCTCAGGGGGCCCCTCAACCTCACCCCACCCAAGGTGTGGTTATCGATTTGTTGATTTTTTTTTGTCGTGGGTTGTGTGATAAGCACAATCTGCTCAGAGGTACCGGCGACTTGGGTACTTCGTGGATGTGGTGTCGGTGGGCCGGCTATCCTGAGAGTGTCTATGTGGCGGAGGTTCAGAGCTGAAACCCTTCACCCCCTGCAATCTTTTTGACTTACCTTCCTTTATACGGAGTGTATATTGTCCCCCTCCCCCTTTTTCGCACCTCTTTGAAGAGGGCGTTATCCGTTAATGGAACTTACTTCATTTTATTTGTTATCTCCCCTGGAATAGGCATTTGGCATAGTTTTGTATCATGCAATAAAACGCCCAGCCTACTTTTGATGACGTGCACGTCATATCTGCTGATCAGCAATAAAGTCGTGTTAGTATGCTCCACTGAGGCTACAGCTGCTTTTACATTATGTTTCATCCCTAACTCCATTTTTTCATCTAACCGTACAAACACAAAGAACACGCTCCATGAAAAAAAAAGGTTGACTATTGTAGTCTTCCAAGTTTATGAACGATAAAATAAAAGTAACATTGATATTTTAGAAATAGATATTTCTAGAATCATATTTAATTATTATTATTATTATTATTATTATTATTATTATTATTATTATTATTATTATTATTATTATTATTATTGTTGTTGTTGTTGTTGTTGTTGTTGTTGTTGTTGTTGTTGTTGTTGTTGTTGTTGTTGTTGTTGTTGTTATTATTATTATTGTTATTATTATTATTATTATTGTTGTTGTTGTTGTTGTGGTTGTTGTTGTTGTTGTTGTTGTTGTTGTTGTTATTATTATTATTATTATTAAGTGACTCTTTCGACATCTTTTTAAAAATAACCTATAGCCTTTTATCTCGGCAAATCCAATTTTCCATCGCAATGATTCCAATGTCTTCACTGCTACAAAACTTCAAATCTTCTAGAACATAATATTCTCTTTATGATTATGTTTTACAGTATGCTCTAGATTTTCGCTCTCTTATTCGACGTAATTATGGTTCCGAAATGAAAAAAAAAAAAAAGAAAAAAACCCCAGAAAAAACAAGAAAACGAGTTGCATGTGAAGCAATGACTTAACATAAAAATATTGTGTATAAACTCAACTAAGTTATGAAGCGGTGAGCCTGACACTACTACCTGTAATGTAGCCTTTACTTCGACCATAGATAACCGTATGGTGGGGAAAAAAAACCTGGGTTTCTCTCTCCCCGCTTTTTTTTTTTTTTTCGTTGTTGTTGTTTAGGATTAAGGATCCACTAATTTCCCGCTGAATTCTATTCTCAGACAAAACGATTTAGATAAAAGACAAAAGTGGAGAAAGAGAGGGAGAGACAAGAGGGAGTTTGTCCTTAACCTTGACTAATATCTATTCGCTATCTATATATAAAGGCTTCTAAAACTACCACTTGTCGTATGGCATGTTTGTTTACTTAGTGCGACGTCCCTTAATCGGAATTCTTTTTTAATTATGTCTCTGGCGTAACCGAATCTTGTCTTGAAGACTAAAAAAATGAGAAGGATCAAGTAGACACCTTTTGAGCCATCGGACTCTCTTCTCTCTCTCTCTCTCTCTCTCTCTCTCTCTCTCTCTCTCTCTCTCTCTCTCTCTCTCTCTCTCTTATTTCTGCCAATGTTACTCCAGAATCCCTCCCCTCAATTAATCTTCTGTGCCCCTCACCGTACAAATCCCCCGCCTCTTTCTTGTTTTTCCATAAACAAACAAATTCTCCATATTCATTACAATTATATTGGTGTGCTGACCTATAAACATTTAACCGCATTCTTCCAGTAATCTAACCCTGTATTTCAATTTTTTTTTTTTTTAAGGTTGTGATTCTCTGCCTCACATATTCCAGTGAGAAAAGACAGAGCCTCATCTTATCACTATTGCACTGGTATACAGGAAAATGATAGAGTTCACCAACGTAATTATTTTTCTAATATTATTTTTTTAATTGATCCTTTTAATCTTTCTTTTTACAACAAAGTTTGATAAGAACAGCATTCCAAAAAAAAAACAAAAAAAAACAACAATTATTAAGTTTGTTGCAAAAAGTTCACTTGTGGCATCAATTATCCTGCAGTGGGAAGAGACTTTTATACATAGGAAAAAAAATTGATATTTGTTTCGCCAAAAAAAAAACAAAAAACATGTGCTTATGGGGATGAGGAAGATAAACAGAGAGAGAGAGAGAGAGAGAGAGAGAGAGAGAGAGAGAGAGAGAGAGAGAGAGAGAGAGAGAGAGAGAGAGAGAGAGAGAGAGAGAGAGAAGACAATGCATCATTAAAAAAAAAAAAATCCTAAATACACTTTCAATTCCAGCACTCAATAATACGAAAACGGTTGAAATTGTATCAATATTTCTGAAATATATCTTTTTTTTTTCTCTTCCCATAATCAGGAAAATATTCGTTCCATTTTCTTTCTTCATCACTTTACATTCTCATCACCTCTTATATTATAGGTTGAGTTAGATGATGATAATATCACTTGGTTGTTTTCTAATCCTTTCTGTGAAGCTCTTTATGTTGGCAGCCAGCAGTTCAATCATAGCTTCATCTCGATTTCTCCGCCATAATAGCTTCAGCTCTATTTCTCCGCCCGGTACAGCCATGATAGCTTCAGGTCTATTTCTCCACCCGGTACAGCCATAATAGCTTCAGCTCTATTTCTCCACCCGGTACAGCCATAATAGCTTCATCTCTATTTCTCCACCCGGTACAGCCATAATAACTTCATCTCTATTTCTCCACCCGGTACAGCCATAATAGCTTCATCTCTATTTCTCCACCCGGTACAGCCATAATAGCTTCAGCTCTATTTCTCCGCCCGGTACAGCTATAATAGCTTCAGATCTATTTCTCCGCCCGGTACAGCTATAATAGCTTCAGATCTATTTCTCCGCCCGGTACAGCTATAATAGCTTCATATCTATTTCTCCGCCCGGTACAGCTATAATAGCTTCAGCTCTATTTCTCCGCCCGGTACAGCTATAATAGCTTCAGATCTATTTCTCCGCCCGGTACAGCTATAATAGCTTCAGCTCTATTTCTCCGCCCGGTACAGCTATAATAGCTTCAGATCTATTTCTCCGCCCGGTACAGCCATAATAGCTTCAGCTCTATTTCTCCGCCCGGTACAGCCATAAAAGCTTCATCTCTATTTCTCCGCCCGGTACAGCCATAAAAGCTTCATCTCTATTTCTCCGCCCGGTACAGCCATAATAGCTTCATCTCTATTTCTCCGCCCGGTACAGCCATAAAAGCTTCATCTCTATTTCTCCGCCCGGTACAGCCATAAAAGCTTCATCTCTATTTCTCCACCCGGTACAGCTATAAAAGCTTCATCTCTATTTCTCCGCCCGGTACAGCTATAAAGCTTCATCTCTATTTCTTCGCCCGGTATAGCCATGATAGCTTCAGGTCTATTTCTTCGCCCGGTACAGCCATAATAGCTTCAGGTCTATTTCTTCGCCCGGTACAGCCATAATAGCTTCAGGTCTATTTCTCCGCCCGGTACAGCCATAATAGCTTCAGCTCTATTTCTCCGCCCGGTACAGCCATAATAGCTTGCTCTATTTCTTCGCCCGGTACAGCCATGATAGCTTAAGGTCTATTTCTTCGCCCGGTACAGCCATGATAGCTTAAGGTCTATTTCTTCGCCCGGTATAGCCATGATAGCTTAAGGTCTATTTCTTCGCCCGGTACAGCCATGATAGCTTAAGGTCTATTTCTTCGCCCGGTACAGCCATGATAGCTTAAGGTTTATTTCTTCGCCCGGTACAGCCATGATAGCTTAAGGTCTATTTCTTCGCCCGGTACAGCCATGATAGCTTAAGGTCTATTTCTTCGCCCGGTACAGCCATGATAGCTTCACTTCTATTTCTTGAATGTTCGAGAAAAAGTTTTCAGATTAGTGCTATACTTTATTCTTTTTATCGGTAGAATAGTTTGATTTTCGACAAAATAGCCAACCGAAATGTTCAACTTAGGATTATACTTTATTTTTTTTTTTTAAGGAAACAAAGTTGATTTAAAGGGAACTTAAATATCATTTCTTGAAAAATCGATTAGTAGAACAAGTTTTTTCGAGGCAAGCTTGACGAAAGATTTTAGTTCTATATCCTGTGATGCAAAACCTTCAAGCAACAAAGTTTTCAGTATCGGTATTAAGCGAGCAAGAAAAAGAAGAAGAAGAAGAAGAAGAAGAAGAAGAAGAAGAAGAAGAAGAAGAAGAAGAAGAAGAAGAAGAAGAAGAAGAAGAAGAACAACAACAACAACAACAACAACAACAACAACAACAGTAACAACAACAACAACAACAACAACAACAACAACAACAACAAATAGATAAATAAATAAAACAAATGCATGATGATGATCATTTAAATTCCCAGATTCTACGTCTAAAGCTTCAACCGTTTGTAACATGGTACTCTGAATTGAAGAATAACCAGGAGGTTTTTGCTCCGGCCCAAGGACTTGAAATTTTCAAGACTAGAGCGTAAATCAAGGTTGGGTCATAGGCAGTAAATTTTGAATCCTTGTATCTCTCTGTCCGGTCAGTTTGATTCGATACCCTGACAAGCATTTAAGTAAACTTTAAGTGTCGTCATAGAGTGTAAGCCTGTAAAGTAACTGGTGTGTAATCAACCCTCTCAGTCTTAGCTTCTGCAACAGTGCGGTACTATACTAACAACTCTTTTAGTATCGCAATGCCTGTATATGACACTAGATCTTTAACAATTGTGGCTATGTGTGACCGCTCTCTCTCTCTCTCTCTCTCTCTCTCTCTCTCTCTCTCTCTCTCTCTCTCTCTCTCTCTCTCTCTCTCTCTCTCTCTCTTTTCTCTCTCCCACCCTCTCTCTCTCTCTTTCTTTCTCTCTTTCTCTCTCTTCCTTTTTCCCTGTCTCCCTACCTCTCTTTTTCTCTCTCTGTCTCCCCCTCTTTTTTTTTCGTCTCTCTCTTTCCTTTTCACTGCCTTTCTCATTTTTTGTTCTCTTTCTTTCCCTCTCTTTGTCTCTTTCATTTCTCCATCTTTTCGTTACCCACAATTCTTATCTTACAGTAAAGTATGACTTGTGGCAAGCATAATTATTGTAAAGACTGTTTGAAATCTGTACCACTTCTCTCTTTCGCCCTCTGCTGCCTTTTAGAGGTTTCAATTCTTGAAACAAGTCAACCAAAAAAACAAAACAAAAACAAAAAAAAAAAAACTTCTAAGCTTCCCAGTGGTGAAAATTGATTGAAATTTGTATCATTTTATGAGAAGTTATTACATTTTAGCCCTCTTGAAATTAATAATAATAATAATAATAATAATAATAATAATAATAATAATAATAATAATAATAATAATAATAATAATAATATTAATAATTATAAAAGAATTTTTTACTTCATATACCTTTTTCTTTTCAAATAAAACATTTCGACTCACAGCTCATTAGGACTAAATCTAGTTTTTTAACATGATGCCTTATTTGGCACAACTCGCCCATCGCACCATAGTCAACAAAAAAGAAAAAAAAATTCTGGCACAATCAAAGAGATCCGCGTTATCTCAGGGCTTAAAAAAAATCAGGCGTTCTAATTTTCGCAACAGTAGGCCTGCTGAATAATAAATCATCTTGGTAAAATTATATCGGGGCATGTCTCAACAACGACGCATTCAGCGATACGTCCCAGTTATTAAATATACGTACAGTCCTTAAATAAATGAAATAGAAAGGAAGCCATAAAACATTTTTATACTTACATGATATAATTGATAATTATCTATTTATTGTAACACTTTAGTAGGGCCGTGTGTGACGCAATAAAATGAGTCTGCAACGAAGTCGAATTACAAGCAAAATATAAGCAAGTGTTTATTTAAGGTGTGGACTGTATCGGAAAGGGGACAAAGTTAAGTTTTCAAGTTTCAATCCTTCTTCACGAGCAAAACAAATGTAACACAACCCACTGAAAACGGGGTGTTCTGATCACCCTCCCCCTCATTTTAATCCTCCACCCCCCTGCCTTTTCCCAAATACTGGTACTTGAAAGATACAAGAAAATAAATAAATACCCAGACACACAAAAATTAAAGGGATGTGGAAAAAAAAAAGGAGAAGAGGGTGGGGGGGGGGGGGGAGAAGGGACGGAGAAGTGAGATGAGGAGGAGGAGGAGGAGGAGGGAATGGTGCTGATTTCATAGCCAGTTTCAAGTCTTCAAACCCAGTTTCGTATGAAGCACCAGTCTTATCGTTATGAAAAATATTACATTGAGATATAGATGGCATAATAGTGTCAGGGGTTCCGCATTTTGATGGTGCCCTTTGAAAGAATCGGCCTGTGGAACAAAGCGAAGGAAAAAAAAAAAAAGAAAACAAAAGTGAAAAAAAATGAAACAAGAGGCGAAAACTCGAGGTGCAAGACCTTCACCCAATCTCTGAACCGTGAACTGGGATCGAAACCCGCATTTTTGGCTCTAAAGGTCGTCACCAGTGGGGGTCAAACATTCTTAGTTCAAGAAACCGCTATTATACGATTTACACTCCCTCTTGTTGTAGTTTTTATTCCTCAGAATAAGGGTCTGGCCCAGCCTAGTGGGTTAAAAATCGGTTCGGTCTGCTGAATATTTTTAGCTAAGCAGTAAGCACACCTTTTAGTTTTACCTGTGCTAGGCAGGGGCTGTTTGAGAGCCCAAGAGCATGCGTGTGCCGTCTGCTCTAGGAGGAGACACAAGAAGAACTGAGACTGAACCACATCTAGATCTAGATTTTCTAGGCCTACTGCGTAGAAGAGGAGTTGTTGACAAACGGGCCAGTCAGGACGAGGCGACATCACACGGCAGCTCGAAGCAGTGTTTGCAGTGGGGTCTTAGTGTAGCGGTCCAGGAGCAAGCTAAGATCGGAATTCTAAATCTACATTCAAGTAAGTTAAATTATATTTTTGTTTGTTTTGGATTGATATACTGCTGATCAGGTATATTTTTACCAGATCATCTAGTCTAGATTCAATTAGATGAAAGAAAATACAAAATAGCAATAGGCCTACTTACCGCTCGATCTAATCTAGATCTAGATTCTAGATCTAGAATCCAGATTTTAGATTCAAACTCTTTAACTTGATAAATAGTAATTTCAGATAATCTCCATAAGAAAAGGAGAGTAAATATTGAAATAATTGCTATTATATAGAAGTGAAACATTATGGGTAAGGTATCCATACAGATGCATGCATCATTTAGACTGAAATAAACTACTCTTTACTGTCGTAAAGAATTTCAGGGTATTTTAGTTTTATAATATTAATTTTGATTGATTAAAATGATATATTAACCTCTTTCAAGATAATTAGTATCCTTTATAAAATTAAGTAACGCAGTGTGGAAAATATAAAATTAAGTAACGCAGTGTGGAAAAACATCGGATGTGTACGGTACCTCTATCATACTAAAGAAGGCTTCGTTTGATCAGGCCATATTTAGAACTTATTATTGCCTCAAGCAAGTGTAAATCATTTTCAAACCATGGGTTACCTATGAAAAAAAAACATAGACCCCCCAAAAAAAAAACAAAAAAAAAAAAACAACAAAAAAACAAAAAAACAAAAAAACAAAACAAAAAAAAAACAACAAAAAAACAAAAATAAAACAAAAAACGAACAAACCAAAAACTATGGCATCATTATCATATATCATACCATAATGTAATTAACTAACGTACCCAATCGGAAGTCCTACCATAGTATCAATGCAGTGCATACTAGAATATATAGGCTCTTTGTAGATATTTTAAAAATATTTCTTTTCTAGTTTGGCCTTTCTAGTGACTATCACTACCCAATCGTTTCTATATTGCGCATCAGATGTTAATTAAGTTTAAAATCGATGCAGTCCTAGACTGGGCTATTTCTTCGGAGCAGTGACTAAAATGAATGGGTAAATTTCCAGATATCAGCCCAACTCACGTTAGGCTTAGCAATTGAATGTTTATCGACGAATTCGAAACTTGTAGTTTAATGGGATTATAGAGCAACACAAAAATGCTTATATCTTGAAAAGTATTTATTTGCGACGAACACAACCTTCATATTCGTGTTCAGCATATCAAATTCATGAAGAAAACTAGAACTTTATAGCTTAAAGTTAATTGGGCCGATAACTGCAATAATACCGCTAAATGAAGGATCGTAATACGACTATAATACCGTTTTTTGGATTATTGCTCAACTTAAAGCACAAGTAACTGGAATACAGATAACCAGAGGAAGATATTTTACGTTGTAAAATTATTAAAAACAATTTGTTAAGTAGTTCACACTTTAGGGCAATTTGTCCCATTGTTTGTATGTAAGCGATCAAACTTCATCTTCTTCTCTTGATATAAATGTATGTTCAATATTAGATTGTTATGTAGAGCTATTGTTAGACCGATTGGCAAATGATTTTTATTATGACGCTATCTTGTGATACACTTTGACGAAATAATAAATAAAGATTAGAACTAGATATCCGTCAAGAGCTTTAAACACTTTACAGCTTTGCTCTACATAGCTATAATTTTAGATTCATTCGTAAGAGTTTAAAATATCATTTGAAGGCCATATATTCTAGATGGCACCATAACAAAAATCATTTGCCAACAGATTACACATGTCTTCGCATGTGAAACGCATCTTTTTTTTCCCCACTTGACTGTTTGGTAATAGAGCACACCATATAGCACTTGACCTGCCTTTGTGACGTCAGTGTAAATACTGCTTACTTCTATGGACAGTTTCCTTAAATAGGCCAAAGGGCAGTCCTTAAATCATTAAATTATTATTGCTTTTTTTCCCGTGCCTTTCTTCCTCATTCAGTCATCTGCTAAGTATCGCCCCAAATAACCTGCTTTATGTAAACAAACGGAGTTAGTCGAGGGATTAAAAAAAAAAAAAAGAAAAAAGGCCAAAAGAAACCAGCAGAAAACACGCCAGCGTTACTATTACTCCCTGCAGTATTCACAATCTGTCACCGCGGTTTTTATAATTAATTGGAAATAGTCATTGTAGTCAAGGGGAACAATGGGCCAGAGCGACGGGGATACTATAGTTATAGCAACTATAACATCACGGAAACCCTTTAGGCCTCTACTGCTGCTGCTGCTGCTACTACTACTACCAGCACCATCAGTACAGCTTCAGCTAATACTATCGGTACTATAACTAATTACTACTGTTGTTATAAGTAGGAGTTAAAAGTATGCCTTAGAAATCTGGCATATTCAGACACAATAATATTAAAATATTTCCACTGTAAAATACTTGGCAGATACTGTATGATCCAGAACAGTTTATAAAGAGAAAGATTGCCTACCAATCTAAAGATCTGATAGCAGATTTTATGTTCTCGGTTATGCCTCCATTATTTCCTCACCACATCTTACCTTGATTAAATGCCTATACATACAAGATTTACAACTTTTATCATGTGTTTTGTTTTGTATCTTACGTACTGTAGATATGTTAAATCAGAGCAAATTTGCAAAATATAGGTCTGCGCTACTAGAATCTAACTAACGTCACCTTTTGGATCTTTGAACTAGAGGCCTACAGTCTATTTAAAAGTCGAGTTTTTGTTGTTTTCAGTGAGATTATTCTACCTAAACACATAGATCTAGATTCATACACGTGAAAAGTTTGATTTGACTCATTTGAATAAAAACGAAGAAACAAACCCATTTCAATTCGGATGGAGCTGTCGGCAGAATTAGATCTATGGCTGCTTTTTGCCGGAAAGTAAGGATTTTGTGCACCTAACTCAAGTTAGGTCAAGGTGGACCCACTCCTAAATCTTGCACCTAAATCGCGTCATTTTTGGACCAAAATTTGATCTTAGGTTCACATTTTTCTTCATAGAACGGACCTGACTTTGAGAAGAGACTAGAGAGGGACTAGCGAGGGACTAGCGGAAGTTAGGATCAATCCTAAAGATAGAAGCGCTTCATAAAACCGGGCCAGTAAGATTCAGTATCTTGCCTCATACATGCCCCCCCCCCTCCTCTCTCTCTCTCTCTCTCTCTCTCTCTCTCTCTCTCTCTCTCTCTCTCTCTCTCTCTCTCTCTCTCTCTCTCTCTCTCTCCCTCCCTCCCTGCCTTCCTCTCTCTCTCTCTCTCTCTCTCTCTCTCTCTCTCTCTCTCTTTCTTTCTTTCCCCATCTCTCTCTTTCTCTCCTCCATCTCTCTCTCTCTCTCTCTCTCTCTCTCTCTCTCTCCCTCCCTCCCTGCCTTCCTCTCTCCTCCATCTCTCTCTCTCTCTCTCTCTCTCTCTCTCTTTATATACATATATATATATATATAATTGTTGTGGATGTAAAGGGTCAGTATGGTCTTTTTCCTTGCTACTTGAGGTTTTGGTCCATTTCTTTTGATTGTTCTTATTCCCAACCAGTGTTAAAAGGCACTAGATCTAGATTAGATCTTGATTTATGGCTGTGCTTATTCCCAGCCGGAGTTGGCAGGAACTAGATATAGATCTTGATAAATTCTATATAATATGCGCAGTGTTGGTTTGGAATAACATTGGGATATCCGCTCTCCATCTCTCTGTCTCGCTCTCCCTCCCTCTCTCTCTCTCTCTCTCTCTCTCTCTCTCTCTCTCTCTCTCTCCCAGGACGTACCATTGTATTATACTTTTTATGCCGTCCAAACTGCAATCAAACTATTCGATCGACCCAATTAAGAATCTTTTCAAAGCAATGTATCACAAAGATCACACAATGAAAGTATTCAATACATCGAATAACTTACATTTCTAAACAACTGAACGCATTGTCCTCGATGTTTTGCCAAGGTCAATGTCGTATATCTCGAAACACCTGAGTAAACTTTTAGGTCGTTATCCTGTTGTTAACCTTTGTCTACCTTATTGTATATATACTGCATTATTAGATTTCTCTTTTGTATTTCAACGATAGTGGGTACGAGCACATTTCCACAACAGCACCAAAACAATTTGCCTCCAGGCTCGATAGATGTTGCGATACATTTTAGTCGAGCCGCGAGGAACAAAAAATAAAAAAAAAATAAAAATAAAAAATAAAGAGAGAAAGAAACGAAACAAAACATAATACAAAACAAAATAAAATTCCTTGCTTTACGCTGTGTAAACAAACCAGATTCGAAGATAGATATCTTGAGATAGACTTTTTAATCGATACTTAAATTTTCAGGCCACATTTGAATAATAATGCATTTATAGCTGAAATTTATATATATATATATATATATATATATATATATATATATATATATATATATATATATATATATAAACCGTGAAAGGTCTGATTTGAGACGTTAAGTGAGGTCAAGGACAAGCGTAAAGATGACGTATGTATTAGAGACATATTGGGAACTGGGGCAAAAGTATTCACATTGGTAGCGAGAGCTCTGGACATAATTTTGTATTTAATGCGGGGATATTTTTTTCTTCAATTTTCATTTTTGATTACATATTTTTTTTACTTATTTATTTTTGGGTGAATGTTGGAAAAGGGGAAATGTGTGGACGGGGTTTGGGGGAGGGGGGGAGGGGGGGGGGTGTAAGTCAAAGTTTGGACGTAAATTCTAGATAAAATGCAGAGCTTAAATCCTCATTTCTAATTCGCCGTAAATACATGCCTTTATTAATTTAATATCATTAATTTGACGCGGCTAATACTGTGAGCTTAATAAGTGAACATTTTTATATGTCGTTCAACAAATTACTGTTATGCAGACCAAGTTTTACGCGATCAAGAATATTAAATATTTTGTTCGTGACAAATGCTTTGACTGGAAAAAAACAAAAAAATAAATAAAGTTAATAAGTTGGATTTTTCTTATTGAGAACCTCTTTTATTCTGTGTCTGGCAGCCCTCTCTCTCTCTCTCTCTCTCTCTCTCTCTCTCTCTCTCTCTCTCTGTCTCTCTCTGTCTCTGTCTCTCTCTCTCTCTATCTCTCTCTCAGCCTGTCTTTCTTTCTTTGTCTGTCTTTGTCTCCCTCTCTCAGTCTGTCTGTCTGTCTGTCTGTCTATCTGTCTCTCTCTCTCTCTCTCTCTCTCTCTCTCTCTCTCTCTCTATATATATATATATATATATATATATATATAATGTATATATGAAAAAGATTCTTTCATCTACTTCGACCTCTGCTTTAGTGTGTCACTATTATGTGAGCAAGATGCTATTGTTATAAACTTTGTCATCTTCGGAAATTCTTTTTAAAGGTCATATTTCTGAGCATTTAATTTTACCGTATAGGTTTGATCAGTAGAGTGAACATCATTCTCCTTTCATGCCTTTGAAATAATACGGTATCGAAAATTTTGTGACTATAGTCGGGAATCTGGTGAGTCTGAAAATCTTTTGACTTTCGGGGCCGTCGGTCTGCCACAGGTCCTCAGTACGCTGTAAGTTACTTTTTTTCAAGTCCTCAATTTTACAGTCTAGTTGTTTTCTATGCCTCGCGATTTTTCACGGGGGATTTTAATTGTGACCGTCGGAAATTTTTTATATAATGAGTACCAACAAGTAGAGCAGAAAAGGCAATCTACACCCCGTTACCAAATTGTTGACCTTTTTCACCAAAGGCGTAACTGATTGGTTTGAACCATCTGGCTGACATACATCCCTCCACACACACTCACACATGATTTTTTTGTTCTTTGCTCTTTTTTCTTTCCATTCTCCTCTCCCTTCCTCCACCTCTTTTTCTCTTTCTCTGTCTCTTTCTCTCTCTATCTCTCACTTTTTCTCTCTTTCCCTCTGTCTATCCACTTCTCTTGGAATAAACTTCCAAAATCAGAATGATTTATCAGGTTACCAGCATCACAGCATATTGGGAACTAATTACTAACAGTAACATCTAATCCAGTTCTCTCAAAGCGATTGATGGGGTGCTTGTTCAAAGATGATCGACAGATAGAACGCTCTGGAGGAGCGTTTGAGTAAACATGCGTTTCCTTTTTCGTCAGAAATGTTTGTAAATTTGTGGTTAGAAGAAACAAACTTGCACCCACGCATGTCACTAGACAGATGCGCTAACCATTGTTGCAATTCTGTTACATATGAAAAATGAGGGGTTATGGGGGGGTGGGGGGGAAACAGTGAGAGAGTAAGTGAGAGAAAGTGACAGAGAGAGAGAAAGAGAGAGAGAGAGAGAGAGAGAGAGAGAGAGAGAGAGAGAGCGTGTAAGGCGTGTTTTCTATGTGATTTATGAGTTCAGTCATATAATCGCTGTCTCTCTGTCTCTCTCTTCCTCTCTCTCTCTCTGTCTCTCTCTCTCTGTCTCTCTCTCTCTCTCTCTCTCTCTCTCTCTTTCTCTCTCTCTCTGATCTAATTTTTTCAGTCAAGAGAAAATGAATAAAATTTAGAAAGACAAAAAAATAATAATTAAAAAATAAATAAAGAAAGAAAGAAACAACATTATTGAAAAGCCCTGGCGTCCATTTTGTATGTTAGGTAAAAAGCCTGTATCATGCCCAAAATGCGATATCTTTGAAACTTAAAGGTCAAGCCATAGCCGCATAGACGCTAACTCGTTGTAAACATCGTAGTGCGAAAAGCCAAGCTGTTGTTTCGTTTCTCAAGAGCGTTTCTTCGAATCGGAGTTGGCTCTTGAAATTCTGTCGTTAAATCTTTGCTTATTGAAAAGATGATGACTTGAGAGCTGGCATCTGCACCTTTAACTTTGTGCTTCGGATTGTCAAATCATTGTCGGCACATATTTCCAGTCTTTATAATTGGAAACCACTGTGGGTCATTAACATTTTTTTTAGGTCATTGAAACGTTTTTAGGTCATTAAAACCTTTTTAGTCATTATAAAATATGATTAAGTTTTTAGCCAACTTCGAAGAAGCTTTTTTTATGAGCCGCAAAATTAAAGATATAAAGTATGTGTTAAAGCGTTTTAAAACGGTGAGATTTGAGATTAGATAAAAATGATGATACAGTTATGATGACAATAAGAATGATTATAAAAACAAAAACAACACAACAACAATAATAGCAACAACAAGAACCACAACATCATAGTAATAATAATAATAATTATAATAATAATAATAATAATAATAATAATAATAATGATAATAATAATAATGATTAATAGTAGTAGTAGTAGTAGTAGTAGTAGTAGTAGTAGTAGTAGTAGTAGTAGTAGTAGTAGTAGTAGTAGTAGTAGTAGTAGTAGTAGTAGTAGTAGTAGTAGCAACAGCAGCAGCAGCAGCAGCAGCAGCAGTAGCAGTAGCAGTAGCAGTGGTAGGAGTTAGAAGAAGAGGACTATCCAATTTTTTTTCGAATCAAGCAACAAAGACAGCCGAAAAACTCAGATTTCCTATTTTTTTCACTTCTTCGCCCCCCCTCTCCTCAGCTTAAGTGTTTGATTTATAACTGTAAATGCAGTGTTGCGTGATCAGACGTGTCAATGCCCTACAGTTTTAACCAGCTAGAACACACCCCAAAATAGAGTGCGTTGCATTCCAGTAGCTATGCCTTCTCGGTTACAATTTCGCTAGAACCTTCTCTATACCGTAAAATGGTTATATTAAGGTACTCAAAATCATTCAATTCACCTTCTTTCTTAGAAGAGCAGTAACCCTTTAAAGTCAACGTGTTTTTCTCAACGTCGGCCATACGCTATGTAGAACATGTCTTTAAGATAGAAGTTCTCGGCCAGCTCAAATCCTAGACTTCATGAGAGTTGTCACATAGACCCGAACACCGAGGTACAAAGTGACGTATGGCAGTCTCAAAGCAGGTCGGTTTCACCGTAAAAAATTTAGAACTTTACCTTGGCCCCTGCCCCGTTCTCATGTTATGCAAACTGTATCGTATCGATCAGTTTATAATGCCCTGCCCAAAAGAGGTTTCCGCTCCGTCTTTCTAACAGAGAGTTCTAAAATCTTTTGTTAGAGCAAGCGTCTTTTTTTGCTAACTCTTATCTCAGGATTTATTGCAATTTATTTTTCAGAGCTGATTTTAGTGAGGTAGAATCGAAAAGGTTTGTCTTGTAAGAAGTTGCAAAACATATCTCCGGGTTAGTGCGATATTGGTTTTTTTTTTTCTTTCGAACAAAGCGAGGCTCTCATATGTACGGACTGCATTGTTCAGTTGGTAGGGGTATTTACAGAAAAGAAAAGGCTGAGCTGCTTATATTCTGTTTGGACACGATGTGACCTCAAACTGTTTGGAGATGATGTGACTTCAAACTGTTTGGAGATGATGTGACTTCAAACTGTTAGGACATGATGTGACCTCAAACTGTTTGGATATGATGTGACCTCAAACTGTTTGGACATGATGTGACCTCAAACTGTTTGGATATGATGTGACCTCAAATTGTTTGGAGATGATATGACCTCAAACTGTTTGGACATGATGTGACCTCAAATTGTTTGGATATGATGTGACCTCAAACTGTTTGGACATGATGTGACCTCAAATTGTTTGGACATGATGTGACCTCAAATTGTTTGGAGATGATATGACCTCAAACTGTTTGGACATGATGTGACCTCAAATTGTTTGGATATGATGTGACCTCAAACTGTTTGGACATGATGTGACCTCAAACTGTTTGGATATGATGTGACCTCAAACTGTTTGGATATGATGTGACCTCAAACTGTTTGGAGATGATGTGACTTCAAACTGTTAGGACATGATGTGACCTCAAACTGTTTGGATATGATGTGACCTCAAACTGTTTGGACATGATGTGACCTCAAACTGTTTGGACATGATGTGACCTCAAATTGTTTGGAGATGATATGACCTCAAACTGTTTGGGGGTGATACGACGCTCTCGTCACACACTTGATAAAAGAACATAATTATTTATTTGAGACATATTGTACGAATGAGACATCACAGTATAGTAAGTACAAAATATAAATTGAGAAATGTTAAAATTTGTGAGCTTCCACCATTCCCGAAATTGAAATAAGCGCCTGTACCGCAATAGGAACTTCCAACAACAAAACAGAAGTCCTTTGACGTGTAGGGCCTTTCGGTATAGGCATTGAAAAATAATATAGAAAATCAGATTTCAGATGAACTCTTTAATTGGCGCTGGTGAAATTTTGCCAATGGCAACATCAAGAGAATTTCTCTCCTAGTTTCCAAGAACAAGATCTGTGTCTTTCTTTGCTTTTCTCAATCGATAGCCAGCACGCCAGAAATGAAACGTGACGCCTTCCATTGCTTTGTTTTTATGGTGGTACAAAAAAAAATATAAGCTGAAGCCCGAATAGCCGAAAAAAAAAAAAAGGTTAATATCCTGGATCCGCGTTGGGTTCTAATAGCAAAGGTCTGTAACTAACAGTTTCCAGGCCAGGTTGCTTACTTCAGCCATTCTCACCTTACTCAAGGCCATTTATCGGAACGAACTGGTTTCTTTTTTGTCGGTCACGGAATGCAATCTATAATGGACTTTCTGAACTTAAAAAAAAAAAAACAGTGCTGAAAACATTGTGAAATTTCAAATTTGTTTTGCTGTTCCTCATCAACATTCTCTGCCTATGTATGTATGTATGTATGTATGTATGTATGTGTATATATATATATATATTTATATATATATATATATATATATATATATATATATATATATATATATATATGAAACACCAGTGTCGTATGAAGAGAATTTAAGGTAAGATCTTCTATATCTATGAAAAGCTCCCACAGTTGAGCACTCTTATCAATATGTTATATGTTTTAAGGGGCGGGGCTCCATATAAAACAGACACAGCTGGATCTAAATTTTTTCACGACTGAGAAGCTCATTAGACATAATTTATTCTTAATTCTAGATTTATTTTTTTTCCAAACCCTTAGTTCATGTCTTTTCACCCAACTTTAGAAACTAGTCCTACTTTTTCGAATTTGTGTGTAAAACAAATCAAGATAATGGAGACCTGTAATCAAATGATCTGTAAAATTTTCAATTCGATGTTCCTGTGGTTACTGAGAAAAGTGCTCGCGGAAATCGGAAGTATTTATAATGCTCGTAATAACTAGATCGTACGTCGCATACTTGAATCTAGATGGCTTGAAAAGCGGAGATTCTGTTTCTCTTAACAAACTCATTTTTGATCAAGATTTTAGCTCAAAACCGCCATAACTGCATTCTTGTGCCGGAAGAGTACCGGAAGAGTATCGGAAGATTATCGGAAGAGTATCGGAAGATGATCGGAAGATTGTCGGAAGAGTATCGGAAGATTGTCGGAAGAGTATCGGAAGATTATCGGAAGAGTATCGGAAGATTATCGGAAGAGTATCGGAAGATTATCGGAAGAGTATCGGAAGATTATCGAAGAGTATCGGAAGAGTATCGGAAGAGTATCGGAAGATTGTCGGAAGAGTATCGGAAGATTGTCGGAAGATTATCGGAAGAGTATCGGAAGATTATCGGAAGAGTACCGGAAGAGTATCGGAAGATTATCGGAAGAGTATCGGAAGATTATCGGAAGAGTATCGGAAGATGATCGGAAGATTGTCGGAAGAGTACCGGAAGAGTATCTGAGAATACACCAATACAATACACGCTGCGCATGCCATTGACATGGGATTCGTTATAACTTAGTGCGATCACGCAATACCATACCCAGAGCAACAAGACACTTTTTTTCAAAAGGCTAAAGCGTTCAAAGGATGAAGAAATAGAAACCGCTGCAGCATTTTCATTGAGAGTGAAAATTAAACGAAATATAACGGAACAAGATACAACTTTTTTGGTCTAGGGAGGATGATATTTAAAGAAAAGTTGAGACACAGGCACACGGAGAGATAGAGAGAAAGAGAGAGAGAGAGAGAGAGAGAGAGAGAGAGAGAGAGAGAGAGAGAGAGAGAGAGACAGAGAGAGAGAGAGAGTGTGTAATGACTTTGTTTCTTAAGGACGACTCGGCGCAACTTGACTAGATCTAGATCTAAGTTCGTGTTAATAAACGGTAAAAACTAAAACCAAACAAACCTACCAAACCTTTCCGACAGTCGCAAACTACTATAATGTATTTAATATATATCGTGATGTATCGATAAGGTCATACATGTCCATCTATTACTATCTGCTTCAAACCGTGAAACAAATGATGCCGTCGCTGATTATAGATTGCAAGTAGATCTACATGAGGGACCGCATCAAACGTAAAACCACCTTTCGACGATCTTAACCCGATGCGTTTTGCTTGGGCAACGATGAAGTTCCTACGCATCCATAAATACCAGCCTAGATAAGGTCACCAGCACTAAATTTGTGACTAGCACTGCACAGAGAGGCAAGAGGTGACATCAGAGTGTCTACCCTCTCAGTTGACAATTATATTTTCGGGCCTGCTGAAAAACCGCGGTCTTCTCATTATTAATGCCATTCTGCGCTCAGCCCTGCGCCTCGCATTACTTCTTCAGGTGGGTCTGTCGCTCAAGACAAGAGTTCCCCTTTCGCATCATCTCTACAGCTCAAAAGGTTAGGATTTTTTTCTTTGACCATCCTCAACATCAGTTTTTTTGTTCTTCTTCTTCTTAACGTGATTTTATTTTGCGGTTTACATTATACATTTGCAATTATGATTAGTGCCTAGATTAAGTCAAGGCGGACCGCAGTAACTTTTTGCGTTGTGAGTCAAGACTTAAGAAATTTTATCACTTACTTTTAATTTTTTCATTCCTAAATCCGTATTTCTCGGAATTTTGAGCCTCACAAAGGGAAATGTTTTATTTTTTTTTTCAACTTTGCTGTTCCTGATAAGCTTAGAACTGGAAAAAATAACTCTTAATATCTGTTATGAACTTTTCATGGAAAGTCTGTATCGTCTCGATTCAATTCTTGGAATGAATGTTAAAGTTTGGATAAGGTTACGCCAGCTGTAGCCAATTATAACATGAGAAGGATTACTACTCTTGCCATGGATTATTGCAGCTTTAGTTCACTTTCAGGGTGTTTTTCTCTCTCTAAAGGAAGACATAGGTTCGGTGCCCAGATCGATTTATTTGTTAAAATGTCTAAAGCGTGTGGTCCGAACATTGTGTGTTTACTACGATATACCACACCGTCTTTTTTTCCTTGTGAAAGAAGGTTTTTGAAGTAAATTGCCCTCCTGATGATTCGTCAAATTGATTCTAATGAGTTTTAAAACTGTTTGGGTCTTTAAAAAAAATCCCAAAATCAATATGTTTCAGAATGCAATAAAATGATGGTAGAATCATTCACACAAAAATGTCCCCGTTTAAAAAAAAAAAAGAATATAACAAAAGAATCAGTTTATTAACCAACACCTTAAAAAATGTCATAATACGCCAGGAGTAAGCTAGCCAATTATTGTTGAATTACTTATTACAAGCCAGATATTATTCTCTTAGCTGGCAATACGATAGGCCCCTCAATTCAGTGATGCCTCGATCTTTGAGGCCCATTTAGTGGCGTGTGCTTTCCAGGACAATTATTATCTCTTCACCATTCTGAGCAGTCGGTTGCCTTACAGGTAGAATTTTTGCCTTGAAATCACCCTTTCTTATAAGCGCCCTTCATCTTTATATCGGGGGTATGAAAGAGAAACTTCTGAGGTATAGATGTGCTGATACCAAGTCATGCCCGACGGAGGCTTGTTGCGGTGCACACAATACCTGGCTCTAGGGAATGACGGCTGGGTTCTT
This sequence comes from Elysia crispata, assembly GCA_033675545.1. Classification (NCBI taxonomy): domain Eukaryota; kingdom Metazoa; phylum Mollusca; class Gastropoda; family Plakobranchidae; genus Elysia; species Elysia crispata. The sequence goes on along the minus strand of JAWDGP010002704.1, from coordinate 439,005 downwards.
ATCACTTGTCGTCAACTCGACAGCTGTATCAATCACAAGCATACAATAATTGATTTAATGTATGATTGTGATTGATATAACTGTCAAGTCATCAGTCGTTCAATGATCATACATTGGACGCCATCGATAAACACAATCAAATACAATCAATCAAATAGTCAATCAGTCAATCAATTAAGAACCGTTTAATGGACGATAGCTACCGCTTTCACAATCATTCACTCAATCAACCCATTACCAATCAACCAATATCGCAGTGGATAAGTTTATCAGTCACAATCATTCAAGCAATCAATGAGTCAGTTTAACCACCATGTAAAGTGGGAACAGATTTATGTGTAAGGTAGTTATGTTAAGATCGAACCAGAAACACTGCTAGTATTTTGCGCTGTGTGTGTGTATATATATATAATCACCAAAATAGACCTACCTCAGTACTTTTTGTCGTTAAAATTCTTCCCGAAGTTTATATAGTTTATAAATTTTACCTCGTCCACGTGCAAATTGCTTAACCCTCTTCAACCCCCCCCTGTGCCCCTCCCTTATCCCATTTCCTCTACATAATTATGTGCCGGTGTCATTGGGTGACAGTTTTCTGTGCCAAGTGACGTGGCTTGCCACATGTCTGCAGCTATTATCGGTCAAGCATAAAAATGTATATCTAAAGGACAGTAACTCTTGCGTCATGAGGAATTTGGCAATTTGCCACCGCGCCCTCCAAAGACAGCAGACGTCGACATTCATAAATTTAAAAGTGCGTCAAAGATGAATCTAGGTCTAGATTACTAACCTTATAAACCAATGTCTTTAACGCGCCAATACCTTTCAGCACAGGGTAGGTCTCTGTAGTGAGACAGACAATTGCAGAAGGTCGTCTGAACTGTTTAATTTTTTCCATCGCGTTACGGGTGTTGTTGATAGACCGCTGAATACTATTAACTTTTGTTTCGCGTTCCGATCTGCTTTTCCTGTTTCGGCGTGGATGTTTTCTAATGGTCCGACCTTCAGATCGAGGCTCTGTTATTAATTTTAAGTCAGTGAGAACGGTTGGCTCATTATGCAGAATCTAAATCTGTTTTTATCGATCTCTTCCTTTTTTAAGAATTTTTTTTTTTATCATGTTCGTTTAAATACATACGCAGCTATAAGTTTGCGAAAGGTAGTGTATGACTCTGCGCTTTTTAAATTCAAAGCCGGCTAATATCCGTTTAGAAGGATCTAAACTAGATTTGGAAAATACAGAAGTAGTCGATATCCCATTAGTCAGTTTTATTTAGTGGTGGCACTGATGCTTGAGACCACGACCTACCGAGTTTTAGTCGGTCGAGCTGTTACGTCGATCTTTTTCCACAGCACTGGCCCGCCTACGAGACTTGAAATTGGGTTAAATGGAAATTGAACATGAAAGGGGAAAAAAAAAACTTTAAGAGGGATAAAAACTTTGTTTGGCAAACACGGTAGTCAAGCTTTACTGTAGAAATATCTTTAGCTCTATCCAAAGGCCTTGACGTTTGCGCCAATTGAAAGGAAAGAGGATTGCACTGAACTTTTTTTTATAGTTCACCCTATGAGATTTTCTTTTTAACAATGGTCATAGACTGTACGAGTACCGGTACTCGGTTCCGAATGACTTCTTTCAATTGACACCCGCTAGTCTTTTCCCGCAGCTAGACACATAACTTTGGCGATAATGCTTAACAATTTTTTCCCTTCAAAATTTATAAAAGAAGAATTTCAAGCTGTTTTTTTTTTAATTTTTTTTTTTTTAATCCTGAATCATAGTATTCATGGCCAAACCAGATGACCGTATTACATGGTTGTGAAACTTAACTATCTGAAAATATTTTCTTGCATGAAATTTAAACATATTTTTCCTACATTAGATTGTCCAAAAAATTCACTCGTAAGAAGCTTATTCACATCTTAAATTAAATTATAAAAAAAAAAAAAAAAAAAAAAAACCAACATCAACCATAAAATGAAACTCAGCAGTTTTATAACTTGTACTAAATTATCTAAATGTCCACACAATGGAACATTAAAATATTTATCTCTCATTGAATCCATTCAAAAAATGTCCCGTAATGGAACTAAGCAAATTTATGTCACATAAAATTATCGTAATAAAGACCCCTATGCCGTGATTTAATCTGGGACTGTCTATTTCGTCTATGACCTTCGGATGTTAATGGTAGGAAGACAAAATTTGGAATGCCCTTAGGAACATTTGAATTTTTACCAAAATGATCTTAAACTGAAAGTAAGGACATAAAGTAAACTAGTATAGTGAGACGATCTAATCTCAAGTCGACATTGTTTAACGCCCAAACCATATTATTTCAGTTGATGTTTCGATACCTTCACTTCTTTCACATTCATCAACATAGCATTAATGGACGCCGAGAGAAGGATACTCCATGAAACTCGGGGAATCTGTATTACCATCTTTCTCTTTGAATAATTAACTTTCAGTAAAAGTATGAAAACTGTTCGACCTCACGTAGAACTATGGTGTCCGATTTCACAAGGGTTACTTTGGTAACAAAGTTTTAAAAAACAGTCATATAAGATATTTCTACAGTAGTTGTAAAATATCTTTACGGTTAAAAAAAAAAACCTTTGAAGTAAATGTAAATTATCTCTGAAGTTAATAAAAAAATATCTCTACAGTAAATAATTTTGACATAACCATGTCTACAGTAAATGTAAAATGTCTCTATAACATATTTAAAATATATCTACTGTAAATAAATATCTCTATAAAATATATAAAATAATTCCACAGCAAATATAAAATATCTATATAATATATTAAAAATATCTTTACAGTAAACATAAAATGTCTATACAATATATATATTAAATACCTCTACAGTAAATATAAAATATCACTTTAATATAATTATACAAAATACTTCCAAAGTAAATATAAAATATCTCTATACTTCCACAGTAAGTATAAAATACCCCTACAGTTAAAGGAAAGATCCAGGTAGCCAATAAAATATTTAACAGCTAAACAAAGTATGCAGGTTCGACAGGTAAGCAACGTAAACCAACCAAGGGGAAAGAAAAAAATAAAGTTGACAACCTCTGATGGTAACCATAGATCATTTTGTGCCTGGACATTTGCGGAGATTAAAAAAAAGTAAAGAAAATATGTTTCATACCGTGAAAATCCACTGGAATGTGGATCTACGTTTAATCTATTGGAGGTTGGGGGAAAAAGTGTGGGAGGGTCAGGGGAGGGGCTGTCTTGTTATAGTTTCCATGGAGCAGACAGTGAACTGTGACAGCGTAAATCTTGTTAGATGTGGCTTGATTCTGATTCTACAGCGCTTGACGCTAAAATCTTCCATTCTATTTAATGCTTGTCCACTTAGAATGTGTTTTGTTCCTTTCCTACTTAGCTTTAGCCTTTCTTTGTGAACATTTTCTGTCTTCTTGCCCTTGCTATAAAAATAACTGGCATGATGGTTGTAAAAAAAAAGAATGTGTTACGATGATAGAGCCATTAAAGTTGGAAAACTTTTAAGAGGAGGGAAGAAAGGAAGAAGGGAAAAATAAAACAACCTAGAAACTACATGATAGGAAATAACAAAGAAGTAAAGAAGGAGAAAAAAAAAAGTCATTACAACTAAGAATGCCTGTGGTCATCACTTGGGTTGCATATAAGATTATCATTTTTAGAAATTCATCGTTCATAGTCTCAGTCTAAAGTAATTTGGGAATCTCAGGAGGACGTTTAACTTCTCCAATCAGATTTTCTTAAACAATTTCGGTGAAAGTTCCAAAGGAATAAGAGAGAGGGACTTGACTGGACGCAACAATCGTGTCATCCCTAAACAAAGCGGGACAGAGAGCTTGAGGTTCTGCCTCAGGTGTGTGAGTAAACTCGTAAAACAATAGTTACCTACGCGGAGTGATATTGATGGCTATTCAGTATTTGGAATTATAGCTTTGGCAACTGATGTAAATAACAATGCTCCCATATGGCCATGTTTCTTCGCTATCGTTTAGCATCAATTTTATTCATCAATTCTATGTTGTTTTTTTTTCCCCTCATTTACTAGACCCAATACCAAACAATGAAGAAGTATCAGGCAGAACAATACGTCTACATCTTCGCCAGCATCCTGACGGTAAGAGCTCACTTTCTGCAGATCGCTCTCGTTTCGAGATTTTCAATATATCATTAAAAAAAAAGAAAATTCTGATATCGTGAGTTACATTGATGGAACGTCCTTCAGTGTGCCAGCTGTCAAGAATATCGGTTATATTTTTAACAAATTTCGATAATATTTAGGAAACTCATTACTTGCATAGAAGGTATTACAGGGTCTTCCCACCCCCCCCCCCCAAAAAAAAAAAAAAAAAAAAAAAAAAGAGCAGTAAATAGGTCAAATAAAACAAGCAAAGGCGAAAAAAAGGAAAAAAAAAACAACAAATAAACAAACAAAAAAAAAATCAAAAAATCAAACAAACAACAAAACAAAAATAAAAAAAAACATCGAAACCAGTAAAAGAGTGTTTATCCTTTTGCCTGAACACATTGCTTTAGATGATATATATCATCTAAAGCAATGTGTTCAGGCAATGTTTCTGAAGGTATTTAAACCTAACCAGTAAGTACGATGAAAAAAAAAATTCCTTCACATCTGTTACACTGTAACTGTCCATGGTGCATTTTCCACATGTTTACATCCTCTGCTTTGCATGATTTAGAAAGAGACATAAGTGGTTGAGTTTCGAGCAACATATTTTTCAACGGTTTTTCATGAGGCGGGACTTGTTTTGCTTGTGAAAAGGACATGTGTTATCTTTATCATAGACCCATGCCTTCCTTTATCACTGTCATCTTCTTCATCATTATCATCATCGTTGACATTCTCATAAATATTATAATTATTATTATCATGAACTTTATCGTTTTCATCATTATATTTGCGATCATCATCATCATCATCATCATCATCATCATCATCATCATCATCATCATCATCATTACTATCATCAAAATTGTCGTCTTTATCATCATTATCATCATCATCATCATCGACATTCTCATGAATATTATAATTATTATTATCATAAGCTTTATCGTTTTCATCATTATATTTGCGATCATCATCATCATCATCATCATCATCATTACTATTATCAAAATTGTCGTCTTTATCATCATTATCATCATCATCGACATTCTCATGAATATGATAATTATTATTAACGTAAACTTTATCGTTTTCATGATTATATCATCATCATCTTCATTATTATCATCAAAATTGTCGTCTTTATCATCATCGACATTCTCATGAATATTATAATTATTATTATCATAAACTTTATCGTTTTCATGATTATATCTGCGATCATCATCATCTTCATTATTATCATCAAAATCGTCGTCTTTATCATCATTATTATCATCATCGGTCTCCATGTCAATATCATTATAATCATTAGCGTTATAGTTTCATCATTATATCTTCGACCACCAACATCATCATTAACATCATCACCATCATCATTATTTCAATCATCAAAACCATCGTCATCATCATCCTCATCGAGATCCTCATCAATGTTGTCATCATAACCACCAACTTTATAATTTATATTATTATAAATTATCCGCATTTATCACCATAGACAATGATTATATCTATCGTCATTATTATTATTATTTATTATTATTATTATAATTATTATTATTATTATTATTATTATTATTATTATTATTATTATTATTATTATTATTATTATTATTATTATTATTATTATTATTATTATTATTATTATTATTATTATTATTATTATTATTATTATTATTATCATTATCATCGTCATCATCATCATCATCATCATCATCATCATCATCATCATCACTATCATTATTATTATTATTATTATTATTATTATTATTATTATTATTATTATTATTATTATTATTATTATTATTATTACCGAAAAACCTTTGTGTCGTCGTCATCATCATCATCATCATCATCATCATCATCATCGTCATCATCATCATCATCATCATTCACATTCCTTTAATTCCATATCATTCAAAGCTCCTCACGAAAAAATATTCCAATCTATTTTTTTTGTACAGGTGCTCGGCACGGGCATGTCCATCATGGGCCTCTTGCTGCCCTACTGGGTGGAGAGAGCCACTAACATAGGCATCGTCCTCATCAAGGCAGACATCGGGGTCTGGCAGGATCGTGTCTGTCGGGGGGACACAGACGACTGTGACTCCTTCTGGCTTACTGACAGCGACTACAGTAAGGATGGGAGCGTTTATGTGTCGCTTTATGTTATACAACCATGATTGCTCGTGTTAAATGAACAGATGGGGGAGACAACAACACCATAAACCAACAAGTGTACATTTCACGAAAACAACAGACTTATAATTTATCTCCAGAGCCACGCACCTGCACTGAGGAAAAGCAAACTTGACAACAATGAACGGGTGGGGAAGACAACAACACCAACAAGTGTACATTTCACGAAAACAACAGACTTATAATTTATCTCCAGAGCCACGCACCTGCACTGAGGAAAAGCAAACTTGACAACAATAAACGGGTGGGGAAGACCACTGAAATAAAGAAAAGCAAACCTAACAATAATAGTAGATATATATCCCCTCAAGAGCCACGCATAGAACAGTTTTAAAATATATAGAACCCTGAGACATTGGAATAATATTCTTCTCACGTTGTCTTGAAAATATTCTTTAAATAAAGGAGAGATCTAAAGCAAAAAAAAAAAAAAAAAAGAATTGGGTGCAATTTTAAAGCAGCCCTCTTTTCAGTTTATTTCTCCACTACGATAACCCATTACAGATAAATGTAATGCTTAACATTTAATAAGGTGAGAAGGAGCTCTCCAATACAAAGTAAAACATGCAACCGCTCAGACAATATTACAGAGGAAAAAAAAAAACAATTAAGGCCCCCAAATTAAAAAAAGAATTATTGGGTGTCTAAAGATTATATTAAATTGTTCTGTTCACAATCTCCATTGTTGTTGTTACTACTACTACTACTACTACTACTACTACTACTACTACTACTACTACTACTACTACTACTACTACTACTACTACTACTACTACTACTACTACTGCTACTGCTGCTGCTGCTGCTGCTGCTGCTGCTATCATTTTCATCTTCTCTATCCATCTGTTTATCATTCTCTTTTTCTTTGTTAAAGCTTCAGTGAGAGTTGTAATCAATTCTTACTTGTGCTCTATGTTTCTCAGACCGCATGGAAGACTTCAAGGTCCCCAAAGAGGAACTTATCAAAGACTTTGAGACAACAGGCTGCGCTCTTGGTCTGCTGTCCATTCTGATGCTGGTGCCCCTGTGGGCCACTCACGTGATGGGCAGCAAAAGTCCCATCCGCATGGGCGTGTTCTCTTCCTACTTCACCATCGTGATGCTAGCTGGTGAGATTTCTGTTCTGAGATTTTAGAGAGGGAAGGGGGTCAGGAAAAAAAAAAGAGAGAGAGAGAGAGAGAGAGAGAGAGAGAGAGAGAGAGAGAGAGAGAGAGAGAGAGAGAGAGAGAGAGAGAGTGACAGCGAGAGAGAAGAGAGGGAGATAGTGAGAGAGACAGACAGAGAGAAGAAACGGAGATGGAAACAGAGACTGACAAAAAGAGATGGTTATGTCTAGTATTTCCATTTATTTTCTGTTGCCGTCATGATTTTCCTTTTTTTTTTTTTTCTTGTTGTGCCTTATTCCATGCCTAGTTCCTTTTTGCTTAGTTTCTTTCCCGTTTTAGGAATGGTGTGTGCTTTAGAGCTGCTTTACCATTGCTTTTCGAACTGTATGATTTATAGACTTTGCTGCATCGTTAATGTAGAGTCATGTGCTTCCTCGCCGTGACATGTTGCTTTTGGTCTGTGCATGTCCTTAACACCTTCTATTGGTATATCCCGAAACTAACTGTCTGCCAAGTACAATAGCCTCGAGTATTCAATGAATACCCGGCTATAAATGTTGGGTAAAAGTTCGCGGTAATACGCTCGAGCTAAGCGCTATTCCTTTTTTTTTCCCTCCTTTAAACGAAACAAGCACTTACATGCATAAAGATACAAACTTTTCGAGAGCGATTTATTCTTGTTTCATTATTAAGTTTTTTTTCTTTTTCTTTTTTTTTTTCTTTTCAAAACAGGTTTTGTCTGCGAGGTTGGCGTCTTGATTTTTGCGAGCGAAATAAAAACCAAAGATTCCGGCTGGGCCCCGTTTATGTGTGGTATCGGCGGCGCCCTCCTCCTCATTGCTGGCTGCTTTTCGTGTGTGGTGTGTCGATACGATCCCACTTACGGCACTCTGGAAAATCCGGTATCGCCCACATTTGAGGCTGCTTAACTCCCAAACTATCATGGCCGTTGTTTGATTCATCCTGATCTATGTAAATATTACATCTGTATGCTGCCTACTTTCGGTTTTTTTTTCCATTGTCCATTCCACTGTATAGTGCGTTTATACCATCCCAAAACATCTCGTATCATTCCTTGTAACTTTGTGAACACTATGCATTATTAATGTTTGTAACAGTTTGTTATTCACTTTGTAAACAATAGTTTTGGTTAAAAAAAAAAAAAAAGATATACATGTAAAACGATTCAGCTCCTTTGATATTTGTTTCTTTTTACCCCGTAGATGAGTGAAAAATATCTTTGTCAAGATTTTACACTGTAAAGCTAGGTGCTTGAGAATTTGACTTGTTCATTCCATTTTTGTCAATTATTAATAAGACTCGCTCAGAAAAGAATGAATTGTACACGTTTTAAACTGACATGTCTAATAGCATAATACTTTTAACTTTAGACTAAATTAGTTCCAGTCAGAGAATGGGTAATCAATCTCAACTACTACACCCATGTTTATGTCATTTTTTAAATTTTACAATTTTAGTTTTATAAAATCCTAATTTGAAATATGTATGTAACTTTGCCTACATTATTAATATCGACATTAAATTTTTTTATGGCAAATCATAAAATATCTTCGTCACATGTGCCTTGCATGTAATTGTTTTTCAAAGACAATTTTTTGTCTTATTTCAATGTCTTTGTTGATCGTCATTTGGAGCAAACGAACCAAAGAAGGAAGAGAAAAAAAGGGAGATATATATATATATATATATATATATAGAGAGAGAGAGAGTATTATGGAGAATATACCCAAATATTAACTTAATATCGATATGAGCATGGCTGGAATCCATTATCTGTATATCTCAAACTTTGTTCAAGATTTGTTTTATATGATATAAAATCTCGATAAACAAAACTTGTACACGAAATTATTTTTTATGACATTAGTAAGTAAAGCCGTTCCGATCACTTAATTTCTACACGGTTCAGTGTAATTTTATTACACCTTGTTTGCATTTCGAGCATAGATTTGAAATCTTGCAGAAAAAAAAAGTTTTGCACATCCTCTAGAACCACTCCATTAGTACTCATGTAACGGTGTGGCGGACTTTATATAGAACTTGCGCAATATGCGATATTTGTCTATTTCCTTTGCGGAAGAAATGGTGTGTAGGGAAATCCCTGCATTCGAAGTTTTATTTCAAATTGCGGAAAAGCGTCGCTACACCCTGGAACATACATCATATTAACTTAACCGTGGTTTTCAAGGCTTATTCTTCAACGATGTTTCAGTAGTCTTTCGCTGGAGAGACTAGGCCACACTTCGGACTCCGAGTGTCGAGGGTTTAGACTCATGAACATCTTTTCAGAGCGTCCGCCGTTAACTGCAGACGACTTCTGGAGCGTATTGCATTCTGGTTTGATTGTCCTTACTGGCCACGCTGGACATTTTACTTCTCAGCACCACTGCTCTCTGACAGGTCTTTGTCTTTGCTAGGTTTTACAGAGACGTTCTCCGACTTGCTAGATTTTGCGGAAACGCTCTCTGTCAGATCCTTATCTTTGCTGGGTTTTCCGGACACGCTCTCTGGCAGATCTTTATTGTTGCTGGGTTTTGCGGAAACGCTCTCTGGCAGATCTTTATTGTTGCTGGGTTTTGCGGAAACGCTCTCTGGCAGATCCTTATTTTTGCTGGGTTTTGCGGAAACGCTCTCTGGCAGATCCTTATCTTTGCTAGGTTTTGCGGAAACGCTCTCTGGCAGATCCTTATTTTTGCTAGGTTTTGCGGAAACGCTCTCTGGCAGATCCTTATTTTTACTAGGTTTAGCGGAAACGCTCTCTGGCAGATCCTTATTATTGCTAGGTTTTGCGGAAACGCTCTCTGGCAGATCCTTATTTTTGCTAGGTTTTGCGGAAACGCTCTCTGGCAGATCCTTATTTTTGCTAGGTTTTGCGGAAACGCTCTCTGGCAGATCCTTATCTTTGCTAGGTTTTGCGGAAACGCTCTCTGGCAGATCCTTATTTTTGCTGGATTTTGCGGAAACGCTCTCTGGCAGATCCTTATTGTTGCTAGGTTTTGCGGTAACGCTCTCTGGCAAATCCTCATCTTTGCTGGGTTTTACGGAAACGCTCTCTGTTAGATCCTTATCCTTGCTGGGTTGTATGGAAACGCTCTCCGGCAGATCCATTTCTCTGCTAGGTTTTCCGGAAACGTCCTTTTTCGCACTTAGGTTCAAAGAATCATCTTCTCTTGCCTCACTGACATTTTCGTTATTGTCCGTCTCTTGGATTTGCATGGCAGAAATCTCCTTCTCACTCGGAGGTGGCCCGGACAACTCCTCGTCGGTAACATCCGGAGTTTGCTTTCCCTCTGCGTCGCTCTCCGCCTGCCTGTCGCCTTCCTCTAGTTTGGGCGTCTCATTTTCATCCGCAGCTTCGTCGTCGTAGTCTTTTCCGATCAAGAATTTGTACTTTTTAAGTTCGGCCGATTGCCTCCTGGTGGCCTCTTCCAGCTCCTGTCTTTCCCTCTCGAGCTCTTCCTCTTCCTCATACATGTAGAGGTTGGGACCCTCCTCGGAAGCAGCCATCACCACCACGGCGACTGGCGAGTTGACGTCCACTTTAGTCATAGTAGCCCTTGAGCTGAAAAAAAAAAAAGTGAGAGATAATGAGAGAGAGAGAGGGAGGGAGAGAGAGAGAGAGAGAGAGAGAGAGAGAGAGAGAGAGAGAGAGAGAGAGAGAGAGAGAGAGAGAGAGAGAGAGAGAGAGAGAGAGAGAGAGAGAGAGAGAGAGAGAGAGAGAGAGAGAGAGAGAGAGAGAGAGAGAGAGAGAGAGAGAGAGAGAGAGATGGAAATTATCATAAGAAATGATTAGAAAGATAAGACGTAATTGGAGGAAATAAAAACAATAATGAAATTGAAAAAAACAACTAAAAATGAGCTCCATCTCCCCCATTCCAGAACGGGATGACCCAAACGAGATTTCACATGTCCTCATTTTACGTTGTCTTCTTGTGCTTGTCGTGGATTTTCACTCTCTCGGATTTACTTATGTTTTCTGTGCTTTCCTCATTCTTTTCTTCGGATTATTACCAATTTTAGTTTTTGAATATAATTATTATCATATCTGGCACATACACCAATGGTGGTTCTACTGCAATATATGCAAGGGATTCAATTGTCATACCTCTCAGCGGGTGTAAAAATGAATTTCCTCGTATCCGATGTACTGCTATTCAAAGTAAAACCTGAAGATTTTAGCGCGATCTGAACAACTACTACTAAGTTAGTGTAAGCAGGATCAGCCTTAATGGATACAAAATAAAGGTCTGCAGGTCTTCGGCTTCACGGAAAACATTAGGGGCATACGGTACAGGCTAATTTGGTCAAAATTTTTAGCTTGTTTTTGAAAGTTCACGACAGTCATCGTGCAACTGCAGCTTGTTATTACCGCCTGAATGTGGGCTTATTGTTGAAAGAATGCTAAGAATGGAAACTATATTTCTTAGGGAAACGATTATTATGATAATTATAATAATAATAATAATAATAATAATAATAATAATAATAATAATAATAATAATAATAATAATAATAATAATAATAATAATAATAATAACAAAAACAATAATGAATCTAAAATAAAGGTGAAATAATGCAAATTTAGAATCGGGTGTGTCAAAGGAAGTCAAAAAATGAAAGAAAAAAATGCGAAAAAGAGAAATTTAGATAAAATAATTACATAACCCACAATGAAGTAAATAATAAACGAAAAAACCTAGGCCAATATTTCGTCGGAATCGCTGCTTTGTCTTGCAAAAATAGCCAAGAAGAAGTGTGTACGTATAGCAGGAAAGGGAACAAAAACAAATATTGTGAATATTCACATAGTCCATCTGTTCGAAGCGAAGTCAAGCCCGTCGCCGGGGACTTTTATAATGCAAACATTGTGTCTGATCACATTAGGTTCTGATAGCATGGATTCCGCAGATCCGAGGCTTTATACTCAATCGTTTGGCTAAGAAAGATTCAAAAAAAAAAAGAAGGGGGTGACACAACATGGGCCAAAAAAAAATCAGCTTGTACATTCTTCACGTCACGTGACCACACTTCTCGGTGTCACGCAACTGCTAACGCGAGGGCTGCCGTTAAAATTCTTCTAACCACTTTAGTTTTACACGCGTGTCCCGGTGACCATTCACGCGCGTGACGTGTTGAGTGATGCTCTGTGTGAGGCTGGGCTAAGCGGCCTGACGCATGACTATGAGTATCTGACATTGTGTCCAACCCAGTACATGTACCATCTGTCTAGACAGAATGATGGTACCGGTCTGTCCCGTGACCCAAGTTTAAATGTGTAACCTACATTCTTCTCAAGGTTTCGTAAAAGGGATTCATTGAGTGACCTGTGACCACAGATGATCGCCCTGTCCCTTTGCCTGCCTTTAAGAACACATTGAGCGATTATTTCAATGTGAAAAAAAAAAAAAAAAAAACCCTGAAAATATTAATCTTTATATTAAGCTATTTTTAACATTACAGGTCATAAAAAACCCTCACGTGGCAAATATTTCAAATAAAAAAAAAAAGTTTTATTTTTATTTATTTATTTTTTTTTTGCACACATTTGGAGGTAAAACAAAATTTAGCTAAGTGCATCATGTGAATGAAATTGCACTTAATTTAATGAGCAGAGCTAATCTTTGTTCTATCAGGTTTTGCCTTGAAGGGCTACAAATTTAGTGGTACGCCCGGTTTACAACTCTGCTCTGAAGCATAATAATAATAATAATAATAATAATAATAATAATAATAATAATAATAATAATAATAATAATAATAATAATAATAATAATAATAATAATAATAATAATAATAATAATAATAATAATAATAATAATAATAATAATAATGATGATGATGATGATGATGATGATGATGATGATGATGATAATAACTAGATCCATTCGTTGATCAAATAATAATAATAATAATAATAATAATAATAATAATAATAATAATAATAATAATAATGATGATGATGATGATGATGGTAACTAGATCCATTCTTTGATCAATCCACTGACCTATCCATGTCACTATTACAGAGAGGTTGGGGGAAGTGGCTTTGTAACATGGTGTACAGCAGACCCATCTCTAGATCTAGCAGAAGCTAGAGAAGCTGTCTGATTGTTACATTGTTGTAGAACGGGTGAAACAATTCATTAACGAGCAAAAATTCACTTGGACATCGCTACTACCAACTTTAGGAAACCACACAGGAAGTAAACAAACAAAAAAGGGAGCTAAACAAGAGTTACTAAGATGCAGATCTCAAAATTGGGATTCGTATGAAAAAAAAAAATCACTATCATATTTTAATGGAGCGAGACGAAAAAAAACCCTTTCAGTGAAAAATTTTAATAGAAATCTACAACTTGAAAAATGTTGAACAGTACATTAAGGTAAATAAATGTTAATTGACGTTAAAGCTTCTAAGAAAAAATAGATAAATTTTCTTCTGTTTCAATTTTTTTCAGATTTTTGTTTGACTACGTCACCAATTTCAAATTGTGTGGTTTGTTCGGCAAAAATGACGTTCTA
>JAWDGP010002704.1:415000-420000 GCA_033675545.1 Elysia crispata | reverse complement strand
AGAGATGACAGATAGACAGAGAGACAGACAAGCAGACAGAGACAGAGAGAGATAAGGGAGAGAGAGAGAGAGATAAAGAGAGAGAGAGAGAGAGAGAGAGAGAGAGAGAGAGAGAGAGAGAGAGAGAGCTGACAGATAGACAGAGAGAGAGAGAGAGAGAGAGAGAGAGAGAGCTGACAGATAGACAGAGAGAGAGAGAGAGAGAGAGCGCGTAAGAGAAAGAATATTAAACGAATTAAGTTTTCAGTTCTTTCATTTGAGAGGGGTTTTCTTTGGAAAATAACACAGCTCCGCTGCTTGGTTACACATCGTGTTTAGCTCTACTAGGCCTGAGGTCGTCAGATCTAAACAAAACACGAAGCGGGTCAAACCTACAGAAAAGATTTTCGCTTCATATAGTCCTCTTTACTGTTCGAGTAAGATCCTATTGTATATTCTCATGCTACCATTTACATCGATAATTTCATTCAACATTACTCAGGCTAAAACAGCCAATTTTGTGCAACTAAAATGCGTAACAATATGAAAGAGCGAGTTTGGATTAAAAAAAAATTTTTTTTTTGTCCTTACACCCTGACACATAGTTTTAAGGTAGCTTTGATCGAAAAGGTTGGCCTTGTCACATTGATCCAGTGCCAAACAGAGGATGAAATAATATAATAAAAGTGAATAATAAAAATTAAAAAAAAAAAATCTGAACACTTGTGGGGCAGAAATAACTGTTGACATTGCGAAAGGTCGATCCAGAGAAATGTCAACAATATTGTTGAAAGTCGACAACAGTCACGTGTGCTGTTAAACACATTCACACGACATACCTTTTTATCTACAAAACAAAACAAAAAAAATCTGTACAGGCCAATTTGGAAAGCTACGGATCAATATTAAGCCTTATATCTTAATTCCCGAAATTATATACAAGTGTGTATTAAAAAAAAATTATAAAATTATTTTTCCAAAGCTAACCCTCTTCCACTGATTAAAAAACCATATTCGTGAGAGAGTGATCTATCGCTTATTCATGGCATGTGGGTGTGATTGATACTTGCCTCATGATTGACGACATGTGGGTGTGATTGATACTTGCCTCATGATTGACGACATGCGGGTGTGATTGATACTTGCCTCATGATTGACGACATGTGGGTGTGATTGATACTTGCCTCATGATTGACGACATGCGGGTGTGATTGATACTTGCCTCATGATTGACGACATGTGGGTGTGATTGATACTTGCCTCATGATTGACGACATGCGGGTGTGATTGATACTTGCCTCATGATTGACGACATGTGGGTGTGATTGATACTTGCCTCATGGTTGACGACATGTGGGTGTGATTGATACTTGCCTCATGATTAACGACATGTTGGTGTGATTGATACTTGCCTCATGGTTGACGAAATGTGGGTGTGATTGATACTTGCCTCATGATTGATGACATGTGGGTGTGATTGATACTTGCCTCATGATTAACGACATGTTGGTGTGATTGATACTTGCCTCATGGTTGACGACATGTGGGTGTGATTGATACTTGCCTCATGATTGATGACATGTGGGTGTGATTGATACTTGCCTTATGATTGAAGGCATGTGGGTGTGATTGATACTTGCCTCATGATTAACGACATGTTGGTGTGATTGATACTTGCCTCATTATTGACGACATGTGGGTGTGATTGATACTTGCCTCATGATTGACGACATGTGGGTGTGATTGATACTTGCCTCATGATTGACGACATGTTGGTGTGATTGATACTTGCCTCATGATTGATAACATGTGGGTGTGATTGATACTTGCCTCATGATTGACGACATGTTGGTGTGATTGATACTTGCCTCATGATTGACGACATGTGGGTGTGATTGATACTTGCCTCATGATTGACGACATGTGGGTGTGATTGATACTTGCCTCATGATTGACGACATGTGGGTTTGATTGATACTTACCTCATGACTGAAGGCATGTGGGTGTGATTGATACTTATCTCATGATTGAAGGTATGTGGGTGTAACTAATTCTTACCTCATGATTGACGGCGATTCGTACAGAGTCTGAAAGCGGCTGTGGGATAAGGCAGTGGGAACATTGTCATCATTATAATCCAATTCAATTAAAAAGAAAATTATGATACATTCTAAATATTGATACAGTGTATTTGGTTATGGCTGTTGCGTTATTTTCAGACTAAAAAAATTCCGAAAAAAAAAAATTCAAGAGACTGAAAGAAGAAATTAAAGTTGGAAGAAATGTCGCATAAACGGATATACGGATTGAAGGGCCTGAATAGTTAAGGGTATAGATGGAATTTAAAAAATTCTTGAATCAGAGACAGAGAGAGAGATAGAAGGGAGGGAGAGAGAGAAAGAGAGAGGGACAGAGAGAGAGAGAGAGAGAGAGAGAGAGTGAGACAAAGATATCAGTAGAAACAATAGCGTATAGCAGATAATGTATGGATAGACTAAAGAGAGAGTTGGTAAGATCAAATAGAAAGAAGGCAGTAAAGGACAAGCAGTGTAGATGGTACACAGATGAAGAAAGATTCATTAAGAGAAAACGGGAGAGAGAGGAAAGAAAGCAACACAATGAAACTGATGAAGGAAGCTAGGTAAACGAACCTATAGATTGAAAGATATGACAATCGTAAGATTGACAAAAAGAGAGACAGACGAAATGAGGAGGAGAACGTGGAGGCAAAGAGAAGGAGAGGGAAGGTATCAGGTGAACAAGATGGACTTCCAAAAGTGGAAACAAAGTAAAGAGGATTTCAACTATTATTTTCATGTCTATAAGCATAGTTCTTTTCTACAGACGTTAAATTGGCTTAAAGATGTGGGGCAAAGTCAACATCGAGGGGGACCAAAGTTCTTCCAATGAGTACGAAATTAGGAATGTCCTATAGACAATGAGATTTGCGTAGAATTAAGAAAATTGGTCTCATCGTAGAATTCATCAAAACCTATGGAAACATTAAGAAATTATTCCAGTGAGAGATTCAAACCACTCAAAATTGCTAGCACAGACACCTTTACTTAAAGAACCACATATGCAATGAAGATTGAATTGACATAAAACTCTCAAAAGAGAATTAGAAAAAAAAAGATAAATTATTCTTCAACATGAAAGTCTTAAGAATATTTCGTAGATGTTTTGGAGCGTTGGGCACAGCAAAAAAACAAAACAACACCTATCCAGAGAACTATCTCTTTGTTTTATCGCGTTCTCTATAGGAAATACGATTTCACAAAGAGTTATGTCCTTTTGTTGAAGGGCGTGAATTTTGTACAACAATCAAATACATTTTGAAGAGCTTAGCAAAACTAAATAATTTTCTTGAAAATGTTTTCTCATGTACTCATTTTATGTTTTCCCTTTTGTTTTAACTTCAAACTTAACGCCAATGTGCATTCTTACAAACACTATCGCTTGATACGACTGAAAGTAGAGCTCCGACTTCCAACTCTTTGTGAAATTGCATTCTCTATTGCGCATTAATTTAATCACTCACAAAGGGTCGAAACTCTTTGGCAGGGGCCAGTACTCTGTGTATCCACCTCCACACGGCCGCGGGACGGTGTATGTATCAGGCGTGGATCTGGATAACTCCATGCTGTTGGGGTTGTTGACGAAACAGTCAGTGGGTGAAAGAGTCGCGGAGAAAAAAAGGTCAGAGGTCACATTTCAGATATCATTATTAATTTCCTTAATAAAAAGGCAATTCCAGCACTGACTGTATGAGTATTTCCGCATTGGCAGACCATATAGGCAATGGGTAGGGCTAAAAATTCTGTGACATATACACACACAATTGTTGATAGCATAATTATTGTTCGAAGAGTTTTTGATATCTTTGATCAGCTGACACCCTTGGATTAAATTATACATTATATTCACACCACTCAATACCCCCCAAAAAGCAAGATTCAATTCTTTGAGTCTTCGAATTGTAAGTATACGTCATGATTATGTAAAACCTTCCCGAAAAGTAATCTCCCAAATATCTGAATTTATTTGCCTTTCAGAGCCTCACGGGAATAAAGTAACTAAATCTTTGTGGCTTTTTACAATTTCAGAGTCTATTGGGCCCACGTCAAGTCTCCAGATAGGCTGGTTGCGCGAGATTCGACCATACCGAATCATCAGATAGCACAAGCCAGAAATCGATCCAGAGGGATTCGAACCCCATGCCCAGTTCTCCGTGTTCTGAGTCTAGCGCTCAACCGACTGAGAATTTAACCCCCCCCCCCCTTCCCCCTTCCATCCCTTCCCTGCCACCCGCCCCTTTTCTTACTCATTTAATAGGCATTAAGGGAAAAATTGACATGAATGATTCCATAAACATTTAGAGGATTTTCTGAAAGAAGGGCCTCAAGGGAAGTTAACGACTTTGGTTCAAATCTTGACGGAACAAAAGAGATATTGCACAGCTATAGGGGTAAGAATGCATGTAGGTCTAAGTAGATTTGTTTTAGTCATACTGTTTACCTGTCAATGAAGAGATTTATTCTGATTTCAATCATTCTACCGGAAAAAAATCGTAAATGCGAAAGAGGGATGGAGAAAGAAGAAGAAGAGAGAGAGAGAGATGGAGAGAGAAAGAGATTATAGAAAGATAAGGATAGACGAAGAAGAGAAAAAGGGAGAGAGACACATAGATAAATAGATATATAGAGAGAGGAAGAGAGAGAGAGAGAGAGAGAGAGAGAGAGAGAGAGAGAGAGAGAGAGAGAGAGAGAGAGAGAGAGAGAGAGAGAGCGATAAGTAGAAAGAAAACAGAGTTCGACATGAAAATAAAGGATAGACAGATTTTGAAAAAAAGAGAGAGAGAGTTAACGATAAAACGAAATACATGTAGAAGGATTGAGAAAGAGCGAGGCGGATAAACAGATAGAGAGAACTCAGAAAAGGAGATAAATCTTAAGTTAGGCGAGCGCCATGGGACTCACGCGTAGACGCGGTTCAGAGCGAGTTGTCTCTGGATAGGACCT